>APFE031400623.1:0-18554 GCA_000404065.3 Pinus taeda
TTTTTGTTTGTTTGTTTGTTTGTTTGTTTGTTTGTTTGTTTTTGTTTGTTTGTTTGTTTTTTTCCTCCGGAGTTCACTATCTATAATGTATGACATACTCATTTAGAGCAATTAATACATGATCATACTCAACATTTAAATCTACAACACTTCACGGTCAACATATCATTCTGCGAAAATTACTGTGTATTATTACTTAGCATATTAGGCTGCAAAAATTACTACATACTTATAATCGAAATATTGATCTACAACAATTAATGCATATTCATACTCGACATATTAAGCTACAAAAATTATTACATACTTATAATCGAAATATTGATCTACAACAATTAATGCATGTTCATAATCAACATATTAATCTACAACATTTAATGCATAATCATAATTAGAATCAGGATAGCCCCAAACCAGAGACTTTAATTATTGGAACCTCCACTAGAGAGACACTATCCTCCCAACCATGAACTGCCTCTAGTTCTCCCTTGAGCTTGATTGTTTTCCTAGAGAATCAACAACCTCTATTGGTTCTCTCCTTGGGTAATTATTACCCTTCTTCATGATATTGTTTCCAATTCAGCGACATCCCATTTTTGTAAGCTTTATCACTTTCTTGCCTAGGCTTTTGTTTCTAAAGCCCGCCTTTCTCACCTACAGTGCTTTAAAGGTAGTCTTAGGTCTTTTCTCTAGCTACGATTTTTCAAGGGATTTTATATTCCTCCCTTAATCTTATCTAGAATCTTTAAAGATTCTAATCATGAAAAATTAACAATGTTATCTCGAGTGTCTTTTCTTAGTGCATAATTTCCTCAACCATTAATTTCTTTTCTTAATAATAAAATACTTACAATAATTATTCCAAATGTTTTGGCTCCACTGCCATTTATTATACACATACATCAAATAACATTATCTACTAGGGGATGTCACAATAGTAGGTCATTTTTCATGACAACTAAGAATGCTTTTATCGATGCGTTATCATTACCTTATTTGTATTTCATATCAATGATCATTCTTAAATCTCATGATATCCACCATTAATGTAATATGTAATATGCATACCACAAGATTTGAGTTTGACGTCTGCACACACAATAACTACAGATGGTGAATGCAAGTGGTTTTGTGAGTTTGATGTCTACACACATAATAACTACAGATGGTGAATGCAAGTGGTTTTGTGAGTTTGATGTCTACACACACAACAACTAAAAAAGGTGTTTTTTTTTTTTTTTTTTAATGAGATAAATTTAAGTTGGTTTGTTTTTTTCTTCAAATAATAATCAATATTTTTATTAAAAAAATAAATTTATATTTATGTGTATGTATATGTATTCAAGCTTGTCACTCTCATAAAATAAATAAATAAAATCTTAGTGTCCAAAAAGTGAAGTAAGGAATAGGAGGAGAATGTGTGTGCAGAAAAAATGCATGAGGAGAGCACGAAACACAGACTTTCTTCTGCACACATCTTTCTTTTGCACAAATGAAATTTGACTCAGAAAATATAGATTGTTTCATGGATAAATTTGTAAAAATTAAATGATTTTTATTTCCTTTTAAAGTGTTGAATATGATATATATATGAGGAGAGCACGAAACACAGACTTTCTTCTGCACACATCTTTCTTTTGCACAAATGAAATTTGACTCAGAAAATATAGATTGTTTCATGGATAAATTTGTAAAAATTAAATGATTTTTATTTCCTTTTAAAGTGTTGAATATGAGATATATAATATATATATATATATAATATTATATATATATTTTCCTTCTATGTAAGGCTAATTCTATTAATAAAAACGAAAAATATAATT
Source organism: Pinus taeda (assembly GCA_000404065.3). Lineage (NCBI taxonomy): Eukaryota > Viridiplantae > Streptophyta > Pinopsida > Pinales > Pinaceae > Pinus > Pinus taeda. The sequence continues at coordinate 1,827 of APFE031400623.1, forward strand.
ACATCGAGGCCCCGCCTCAGCCGCTGTTGCTAGAGTTCATCAAGAAAGTCTAAATTGCCCTAGATTAGGGAAACCGATTTGACATGGCAAAAGGACCAAACATATATCCCGAGACTGTCACCAAAGGAAACCCATACATAGGACTTGGATCCATGTTTTGAAGCAAAAACCAGAAACAAATTCAACACAACACCACTGGAAGCATCAACAAAACGATAAACCTGCTGATCAGTCATACAAACAACAAAAACAAGAAGCGACTGGACCAAACCCGTCAGCAGCAAAAGTCTGAGTTGGCTCGTGGGTGGCAAAGGAAGCCACGTGGCGTCATTTGTTGTCATCCTCGTCAGGTGTCTCCTCGACAATGAGGCAGGCATACCGGTCCTAGTCTTCATCCTCCTTCGCCACGTCGCCTTTCTCTGCGCCACCTGGAGGCTCCCTTGCATGCTGGGTGCCGCTCCAACTTCCAGCTAACTCCATCGTTATTGCAACTCCTGCAGAGTTGCCACTAGCTCGCTGAATGTCACAAGCGTTAGCTCCTTCACCATGCAGTTTGCTATGCCTTACGCCCCCGCCATCAGCCGTCGACTTTTTCTCAGAACCCCTACCCACTTCCGGATTTCTCTCCTCCTGAGAGTGCGCTTCAGAATTCCTCGCTTGGTCATTGTTCTGCTCATTTTCTTCAGAGAAAACGATAGTCACATTGGCAGTAATGATGGGCCTATTCAGGCTACTTTGGAACCTGAACTGGGTCGAGTTAGGGACAGAGCTTGGATGCAGTGGAGAAATTGCAGTGTGGAGCCTAACATCCTTGTGCGCAGCCATTGAGGCCGACCCTTGCCCCCGTCCACTGCGCGTATGGGGTTAATGACTATGCGGCGACCTAGGAGGAGGCGAATTCTTATGGTGATGAGGGGGAGAGGTAGGAGCTGAGCTCTGCGCTGCTTGAGGGCGAGTGCTGCCACTGCGGTTGCCTCCTCTGCGACTCCTCATGCGGTGATGGACCATATCAGTGTGGTTGGAGTGCAAATCAGCAGGACAAGTGGTTGGGAGGGATAATAGGTTGTGTACACAGGGCTCCTGAGCAGGATTCAAAGGGAAGTGCCTGGAATGGGAGTAATGGTGCCCATTTCTGAGGTCAAGGCAGCAAAGGAGCCAACATCGTCTCCCTGTGGCAGTTCTACTGCAAGAAATTCCAATCTGAGGCAGACATATACTGAGGGACGGGGGATAAACAGAGGGTTCGAGAGGCTCCATATGAATTCCAACTGTGTCTAGATCTCGGCCTGAGGGGCCATTTAATGCTGCATGCAGGCTGGCTAGGTTTTGTCTCAGGTGAGCTTGGAGCATAGCACTACCCACCATCTGGCAGGTCCTAGCGTCGACGATCCGTTGGGTGGCCATTAATGGTCTTGGGTTTCACCTGCATCTGAGTAATATGAGATAAATTTAAGTTGAATATTTTTTTCAAATAATATTAATAATTTCATTATAATTTTTTTTTTTTATATTTATGTGTTGGTATTCAAACTTTTTCACTCTCATTAAAAAAGGGATAAAAACTAAGCGAAAATGTCTAAACAACGAAGCAATGCATGTGTAGAGCAAGGAACACAAATTTTCTTCGGCACACATAAAATTTAGGTCAGAATATATAGATGGTTTCACTAATAAATTTGCAAGAGATGGGTGATTTTTATTTTCTTTAAAGGGTTTAATAACAAAAAATAAATAAAAAACAAATTGTGTTCCTCTTTATAATAATAAGAAAACATCAAATATTCGCTACTTTACAATAAACTTAGATAAACCAAAGTCTTTCTTCGAAGTAATGGTCAATTTTAAAGTCCATAAATAAAATAACAAAAAACAAACAGGAAAGAAACTATGCATTATCTCAATAAAAGTAAGCAAACATAAAATATCTGGTACTCTAAAAGAAAACTAAACTAAGTCAAGGTGGTCTTCCAACAAGCTTTGAAATCCAAAAATATAATAACAACAAGCAATCTATAAAAAATTATCTCAATAAAAATAAGAAAAAATAAACTATTTACTTGCCACTTTGTAAATGTTAAACACTAGCATTCGCAACAGATGTTGCAAAGGAAACACCGTAAGGCATAACTATGGGTCTTAAGGCATAAATATGGGTCTGAATGGGATATCGTTTTTATGAATCATTGATTGCCCATAGATTCTGGGGGTCATAGGATGCTGAGGGATGAGTTGCTTCTGAGTAAGAGGATTGAGAATGAGAAGAGAAATCACATTTTTTATATGACATAGCACTTATTGCACCCAAATTTAGGAGTTAAAAAACTTCATATCCTTGAAAAAGTTCTACTTCAAAATAGGATGCATTGTTTATGATTATGCCTATGGTGGTCATATAAAAAAACAACAAAGAAAAGCCTCAAAGATTACATAATGGCTTTAGATCCCAAATGGACTTGACAATCTTCATATAATGGATTTGGTCTATTTTGCATGCCACAATACTTAGGATTGAAGCATAGACTTGTTTGACTATACGCATGGTGAGACTCATTTACAATCTATATCAGAGGAATCATACTCAAGGCCTTTCCAAATTCAATTACTATTTATAATGTTGTGCAATTAATATTGCCAATAAGTGTTGGAAAAAATTATGGTGTCACATGAAAAGTTATGCATCTCAAACATAACATTTAACGTGCAACAAAACTTGTTTTTAATTTGATTGAAGTTCCATTTGCCTCATGCAATCGAATTGTTATCTATAAAACCCTATCCCTATCGTTAATACAAAATCACATCATGATGTGATTTACATTGTATATATCCTTTTTTGACCTTTAATTACTTTCTCTACTTTCTCTTTTTAAAGTTGATGTCCAATTATATTATGTTATGTGGACATGAAATATTATATTTTATTTGCAACCCATAGTGAGTTAATTCTTTGTAATATCAAGAACAAATCTACTTATCATACTAAGATTGAGATTATTGATGTTTTATAAAAAAAATTATTAATTAAAAATAGCTCAACATGCATATTATTCATTTTTCATTTTCGTTTTATATTATACCAAATATTGCTTTTTAAAACTTAAAATTTTATTTTCTTATTTAAAATTTGATAATAAATGTTTATTAGCTTCTATCAATCCATATGTTAAACTATTCCAAAATAAATAAACCTAATTAACTAAAGTACTACAAAAGTTTAGGGTTTAAAAAATTTTCATTCCTTGAAATAGAATTTTGTGAAGTAAAAGGAACTACTTACGCTTAGTTACTTCTTGATGACTTAGAAAGGAATACAATTGTTCGTTTAAATATTAATCCTCATAATAAGGTCACATGGCAATAAAAACCATACTTATAAAGAATGACAGACATCTTGATGACTTAAAAAAAATGCAATTGTTTGTTTAAATAATTAATCCTCATAATAGGGCCACATGGCAATAAAATGTTGGAAGATATTAATTCCAACTACTCTCTATTAATGCAGTAGCTAGATTAATCTAGAGGAATACAACGAATGTTTAAAGTACATGTTCGACGGGTCATCAACTATAGTTGGCGTTGAGCGGCTACAGTGGGCGGATTTAGGTAGATAATAAATAACCGTAGGTGAATCGCTGTAATGAGTTTTGTATAAATGTATGTGCCTTGTAATGTAATAAACAAGCTCATTTTATGAGTCTTCCAGTTTCTAAGTTGGTATCAGAGCTAAGGGTTTCGGCAGAGTGGAGAGCTCAGGAGTGTGGGCTATTTTGAGTTGTGAGAGGTCACCCTGTGGTGCTGTGTGCGCGGTCCAGAAGATAGACCTGAGGTGAGTTGTGAACTTCGAGCGCTGCCTGGTTGAGTTTGATCGTTATGGAGTGACTCTCCGTTTTTATGGTGAATTGGTGAGGTGTGGTGTTGGTGATAGTCTCACTTTGAGGCCGAGTAGCAGTGTGAGCAGTGAACGTGGAGCTGCGCTAAAAATAACATTGTTCAAAAGCGTGGTAGAGGTGTGAGCAGATAAGTGGGTTGCAATATGTGAAGCAGTGTTAAAATTTTGGTGAGTTTTTAAAGCACCGAGGAAGAGCGCCGAGGGAGAGATGATTGTGGAGTTTTGGTGAGGTTGCTTGACTTGTAGAAGTTCGAACAAGTTTTGTTAATGTGTGCACATCGAGGAGGAGATTTGTGTCTTCGTTAACTACTCCTTGTTGGTGGTGCCCGGTGTTTGGAAGGCATTGGGCGATGTGTTCCAAGCCAAGAAGGAGTGAAAGAAGCGTTGATGTGTGAAAGTGATCAAATATTGATTCTGTATCTATTTTTGAAGGCTTAGTGTCGCCATTGCCGCTTGCTGTAACATAAGGGCGAGATGCGAAAATCACCAGATTCGCTTAAACAACTGTGAAGTTGTTCCTGCTATATGTTATTTTGTAGAATCTCGTCCTGCTATTAGAGTGAGCACTGTTGCCCCATTTCAGAGCAAGTAAAAAAGTCTCTGTGCCTACGTTCAGTTTAAAGCAGTTGAGTTTGAAATTCTGTGTGTAGTGTTTAGTCTTTGAGTCTCTGCTCTCTCTGATATGGGATCTGCTGCGTGTGGAGTCACAAAGTGTATTTTGAAATCTTGCCTTGCATGTTGTATTGTGCCTTCTGATATGTTGTTGGTGTGGCCTATTGTGTGGACTTAGTTGGTGTTGATTGTGTAGTAAAAGCCTGTGGCTTGGCATAGCCTAGTAGTTGAATTTTCTCTAATGGCAATAGTTGTAGAAGAATATGAAATGCTTCAACCAACAATAGATTTGAATCAGCAAGAAGAATTTGAAGACACTGATGCAATATTGAAGCGATTAATGCTAGTTTTGCCAATTTTCTCAGCGAAAAATTTTAAGCTTTGGGCAATTAAAATGGAAGGATTGCTTGGTTCAGTAGATTTATGGAAATTTGTCCAAGAAGCTTCTATGAATTTGGATGATAAGTGTAGAAATGCAATAGCATTGTTTCTCACCATATCAGCTTTAGATGAAAATATTTTGTCTAATATTTTGTATGAATTTGGTGAAATATGTGATGCAAAAATATTTTGGGATATTCTCGAAATGAAATACAGCATGGAGGGTAGTGAGAAAGCTGAAATTGTTGAAGGTGTTGTTGCTAAAAGTGATTGTGTTGAAAGCATCATAGCTGGGATTAAGGGTGAAAGTATGTCCTTAACTAACAATAAAGTATGTGATATTAAGGAAATTCCATGTGATGCAGAAACATATGAAGTCAAATTTTATGACAATTATGTATCCCATGATGATTGGTTCAATATGACGCATGAAAAACATCTGAGTTGTTCTTTGGTGAGAAGAGTTGCCTACCTCCATACACAAATCAAATGTAGGACAACATGTTTGCAACAACAGAATTGACGAAAGAGGTTGAAGACATGAATCAACCAACAAAGAAAAATGAAAGAAGCAAAGCTCTTTCGAAAGAGCACAATGACAAAAATCAATATGGTTTTGAATCTAACGTTGTTTCTGAGTGTGCAGATATTGACAATCAGGAAGAAGCAACAAAACATGAATTAGATTACCTTGTTCGGGATCTTGCATCACATCCCAATCCAGAAAAGGTTGCTGATAAGGGGCAGAGGAATTCTTTTAGGAAAGTCAGAAAGGTGAAGCTGAAACTACATTAGCAAAGAAAAAAGAACAAGCATGGAGCCTTAAATAAGAAGGCAAAAATGAAATGTTTTGTTGTAAGCCTAGCTGAGACATAGACCAGCGGGCATATCAATTAAGAGTATGTTTGTTATATAGTTGGAATTAAGGGGGAGTGTTGGAAGGTATTAATTCCAACTACTCTCTATTAATGCAGTAGCTAGATTAATCTAGAGGAATACAACGGCTAGATTAATCTAGAGGAATACAATGAATGTTTAAAGTACAGGTTCTAGAATTCGGTGGGTCATCAACTATAGCGGCTACAGTCGGCGAATTTAGGTAGATAATAAATAACCGTAGGGGAATCACTGTAATGAGTTTTGCATAAATGTATGTGCTTTGTAATGTAATAAACAAGCTCATTTTATGAGTCTTCCAGTTTCTAAGATAAAAACCATACTTATAAAGAATGAGAAGCATCGGCTGCCAAATAATTCGCCAAAGTGAACCTTCCTAAAACTTTTTTTCAAGGCATCTGCTGCCAAATAATCTGCCAAAATGAGACTTCCTAAAACTTTGTTTTTTAAGTAATTAAATTTTTTCAAGTAATTAAATAAGAATACAACTGTTTGTTTAAATAATTAATTCCCATAATAGGGCCACATCGCAATAAAAACCATACTTATAAAGAATGACAGGCATCGGCTCCAAATAATCCGTAAAAATGGGCCTTCCTAAAACTTTGTTTCAAAGGCATCAGCTGCCAAATAATCCGCCAAAATGAGCCTTCCTAAAACTTTTTTTCAAGTAATTAAATATTGTCCAATGATCTAAAATAAATATCCAACAACAAATATATTTTCTATAAATAAAACAAAATACTGGAAAACAACCATCACAAAGCAAAAAAAAAGAACTTACAGAGTACGTTGCCCGGTTGATGCCGAAAAATATTCTATTTCAATTTATTATGAAATACCCTGTTGGTGAAGCCATTAAAAATACCTTTTGCAATACCCTAAACTAAAGTTAACCTTGCAAGGCTACAGAGATAAAATATTGTTTATATTAGTGATAAAATTATATTTTTACCAGATAAAACTGGTAAGAAAAATAGATACCAGTCGAATTTCAATTTTAGTGCAACAATAACAAGTAGAGGAGACGACTTCTCCTCCATTTAGCTAAAGTAATGAGAATCTCCGAACCATGTTCCTGGGGATCAATCTCAACAACGAAATCATATTCGAATGGACAAAAAAACATATTCAACGAATTTGGACCACTAAAAAACTCTGTGTCCCAATCTGTCGATAAAACTGGTTCAAAAATTCTCGGTCTCAATCAGCTAATTAATAAACGAGTCAATGAAAATTATCCACTTCAATAGCTAAATGAATGAAACTAACCATTAAAAAAAATCTCTATCTCAATGACGTAATCAGATCCGGCAGACCTGAATTTTTTTTATTATCCATCAACTCCGAAATGACATTTGCGTTAGCTAATATATTAAATCATGATCGAGATTTCCCTGTTAGATGTTTGCATTCATAGAATTGGCACAGTAAATGGCTACGGCAGAAGATCCCGAATCCAGTGATGGTACCACGCCAAGAGTACAATTGGAGGATAACATTTACGCAAATGAGAGAAAATTCGATCAAATCTGTTTGTTTTGGCAATGCCTCCCTTTATTGTAAGAAAATTCGTTAAAATCTAATTATTTTGGCGAGGTCTTCCCCTTATTGCAAGCAATGTCAATCAATCCGATTAATTTGACAAGGGTTTTCCATTCAGAAAATATTTAAACAACGTTAACGCCCTGGATGGTTGAAATTCCGGAACTTCATGCACTGCTCCTCTTAACGGTGGCAAATGTCAAACCCTTGTAAATCACAGTGTATCCGCCGACCTACACCATTAATGGGAATAGAGATCAAATCAATATTATCATCAGGATTTTATCGGTAAAACTAATGTGGCTGATTTGATTCTTTTACCTCGTCGCCATTAACCCACGGGTACCATGGATACAATTATATTATTATATAAATTAAAAAATAAAAATGAAAACTATATACATTAATTAAAAATAAAATAAAATAGATATATACATTAATTAAAATAAATATATAAATTAGATGCAAATTATCATTGTACACATTATTAACAAATAATAAATTATATAAATGGGATACAAATTATCATTCTACAAATTATTAACCAATAATGCATTTAGTTATGTAACTATGATATCAATAAATTGGCAATTGTAATTAAAATGATCTTATATCATAACTGAAAACAAAATTGTTTGGCAATTGTAATTAAAATTCTCTTGTATCTATCATTGAAAACAAAATTGTTTTCTTTCATACCTGTAAACAATTATCCGCAACCCACTTGCAATTAGTTGACGATAAATTGGTAAGACTGTTGAAACAGAATCCGCCCAAGGCAGAACATCACTGGTACTGGTACTCTAAAAGAAAACTAAACTAAGTCAAGGTGGTCTTCCAACAAGCTTTGAAATCCAAAAATATAATAACAACAAGCAATCTATAAAAAATCATCTCAATAAAAATAAGAAAAAATAAACTATTTACTTGCCACTTTGTAAATGTTAAAAATAAACAAATATTAAAATGAATAGAATTAGAAATTAAAAAATACTAATGTATAATAAATATAATATATTGAAAACATTTAATTATAATTTTTATTATAAAATAAAATCCATATTACATTTATTTTTAATTTATATTTTTCAGTAATAATTATTATTTTTTTATTTATTAAATTTGAAGGTGAGATTAAATTTAAGTTGGTTTTTTTTTTTTTTTTTTTATTATTTTTTAAATATTATTAATATTTTCTTTAAAAAGATAGATTTGTATCTCTGTTTATGTATATGTATTCAAGTTTTTTATTTCATAAAAAAAATAAAATGTAAAAAAAAATGTCTAGGAAGTAGGGAAGCGCGAGAGATAAGTGTGTTGAGGGAATGCGTATGTTGAGGAAAGAGAAGTACAAAATTTCTTCCACACACATGAAATTTTGTTTCATTGGTAAATTTGTAAGAGAGAGATGAGTTTTATTTTGTTTAAAGGTCCACTGTCCAAAAAATTAAAAAGAAATTATGCATTATTCCAATAAGATTAATTAAACATCAAATATTTGGTAATTAGGCATTGTCTTCTAAATAGAATGACAAATAATAATTTGGAATGAAAAAATAAAAAAGTTAGATAAAGAAAAATGAAACAAGAATTCATAACAATAAAATTCTATTATTTTAATATCAATTATATATGTGTGAGAATTTATCTATATCTTTTGTAGATGTGCAACTTTGTGTGTGTGTGTATATATATATATATATATATATATATTTATTTTTGTAAGAGTGGACTACATCTTCATCATGTCCAATTATCACCCCTATTATCTTATTTGCTGGTCTATCCAAAGGCCCATGGGACACATCCTTCTGTACTATTAAAAAACATTAAAATAACGTTAATTGAAAATGGGAAAATATTAACATATAATAATATTCTTATAATGAGAATTAGCATTATAAATTTATGATAAAATAATCTATATACATTTACTTTAATTTTACATGTTTCAGTAATAAATATTATTATTTTTATTTGTTTTTAATATTTTTCTAATTAATTTATATTTTTGTGTATTGTAACTAAAAACAAATCACAAAGAAACTATCCATTATATGAATAATATTAAGCAAACATAAAATATTTGGTACTTTAAAAGAAAACTAAATTAAGTTAGGGATTGTCTTCCAATAAGAAATTAGAACAACATCTTTATAAAAATAACAAAATAGGAAGTGTTTGCAAGTTTCAAAGGAAAACTAAAGAAATCAGGGTCTTTCTTCCTTGAAGCTTTAAATTTTAGAGATAAAATAAGCCAACATGTAACATATATGTGTAATCCATCTTCCCTATAAAAATCAACCTATAAAAATAAATAGTTGGCAAGAGTAAGATATATGGGACCGTGACTTGAGAATCATAGAAAATTATAAGTTAATTGCTTACTTGCATAAGTTTTTTTAGGAATCCACCAAGTTTCTAATGCATTGAAGAACAAACTACTAAACAACAGACATAAAATTATATTAACTTAAGTAAATTATTCTCGAGGTAACATGTTATGAAACCTACTCACAAAAAGATAGAAAAGAAATATCAACGCCTTAGAAATAAGCCTCTTAGAGGGGGCAACCTCTTTTACATTACACAAATGAACAATTCTTGGATGCTACAAATGAAAAGACCTCCTTTCTATATATATGAGTCTAAGGGGTCATAATACAATCAAAGCCGACATAAAAATAATAATGTAACTGCACAACAATAATAATAGTGGACTTCTATGGGGCACAATAATAACAATATGGGGACTACATGGGCACAACAATATAATAAGGGGGTTGCACTAATAGTAATAAGGGGTTACACTAGTATTATAGGGACTTAACATGTTGCTCTCCTTCAAAAAGTGTTTTCCTCAACACTTGAGTAGTTCTGGATGCTTCTGTATAAAATTATCATCCTTCCACGTGGAATCTTCAGTGGGTAAGTTCTTCCACTTGATGAAATACTCTGAAATTGATCAATTTCGTAGGTTTCGACTTCTTGGTTCTGTGAATGCTTCAGGTTCCAATGTGATTTTTCCTTCCTTGTCAAGTTCTGGAAATATTGTTGGAACTGGGATCTTTGACAACTTTTGAATGAGTTCCCACCCTGCTTCGCCATTCTTCCATTCATCCCTTGCTTTGTTTATCAAATTTGGTTGGATAATTATACCAACCTCTACCTGTTTTACAACCATATGTTCAATTTCACTCCTTTGGGCATATGGATATCTATAAGGCCTAATGTTTGTTGGAACACTTCCTGGAATCAAATGAATAGCATGATCATGATCACGAATACATGGGAGACCTTTGGGAGTCTCAAATAACTTAGAATTATTGTCCAAGACCTTTTGGAGATTTGGAGAAATAGATTATTTCGATGTGGGAACCATTAGCGAACATAATTGTGCAATTACGCCTTGTTGTTCTTTATTTAGAAACTTTATCAATTCGTTAGAGCTCATTATCTTTCCTGGTTTCCCTGTGATACCCCTTAATTCAACTTCCTTTCCTTCCGAAGAAAATTTCATGAAAAGTTCTTGAAAATTAAAAGCTATTGTAACCAAGGTTGTAGCCATTGGACTCCTAGTACAACATCAGCACCACCCATTGGAATGGAAAGCATTGGGCTATTCAATACATATTCTCCCATGTATAGCTTGATATTATGGCGCTTTCTAGAGCAATTTATGGTTCCTCCACTTACAACCGTTACTTGACACTCTGGTGCTATATATAGGAAGCAATTCAATTCCTTGGTTATCTTACAATGAATAAAAGTATGGGTACTACCCGAATCAATAAACATGTCAGGCCAGGAGTAACTCCAGTTTGGCAGAAAACTGATACGATTTATTTCATTAGGTAGCTATTGTTATATACAAAGAATGTGACTGCTCAGTTCATCTTCTTGATGACTGTTCACATTCCAAATTCACCTAATCGCAGAGGATTAGGTGTCAACATTCCCCCCCTTAATCTGAAGGGATGTTGGTGAGTCCAAGCATCGTTCTGAATCTTTCAAGCTTTTCTCTTCCAAGCGCTTTGGTGAAGATGTCTGCAACTTGCTCATTTGTGGAACAATGGCGGAGATGGATTGTTTTGGGCTCAACATGATGTCGGATCAAATGATATTTAGTATTGATATGATTTGTACGATCATGAAACTTTGGGTTCTTGGCCAACTTTATTGCAGAGGTGTTGTCAATCATGAGTGGAGTTGATTTGTTTCACCTGCAAATCTTCAAGAATTTTTCTGAGCCACACAATTTCTTTTTTTGCTTCAGCTGCTGCCACGTATTCTGCTTCTGTTGTGGAATCTGCTGGAACTGATTGTTTGCGTGATCTCCAAGAGACAGCTCCTGATCCAAGACTCATAGCATATCCCGAAGTAGATACTCCAGTTTCTTTGTCTCCATCGAAGTCTGAATCAGAGTATCCAATCAAGCTGAAGTCATCCACCTGTGTATACTTGATTCCAAGGTCTTGAGTTCCCTTCAAGTACCTTAGAACTCTTTTTGCAGCAGACCAATGTCCCTCACAAGGATTTTGCATAAACCTGGAGAGGATTCCAACAACAAATGAATGTCTGGTCTGGTAGTAGTGAGTAGATGAGACTTCCTACAAGTTGTCTATATTTTGTTGCATCCTCAAATTCCTTTCCTTCAATAGATGTGAGCTTTAAGTTTTGTTCCATTGGAGTAGTGAGGGGATTGCATTCTGTCATGCCAAACCCGTTCAACAAATCTCCAATGTATTTCTTTTGAGAAAGAAATATGGACTTTGGATGTTGGGTTACTTCAATGCCAAGATAGTAATGAACATAGTCCAAATCAGTCATTTCAAAACTTTTCCCCAATTCCTTCTTTATGGATGCAATGTAGCTTTCATTGTTCCCTTTCATTAAAAGATCATCTACATATACCACAAGATATACAACTGTTTTTCTAACTTTCTTAACAAATAAAGTTGCATCATCAAGATCATAATGATTGAAGTTGAGTTTCAGAAGATGCTCAGTTAGTTTTTCATACCAAGCTCGTGGTGCTTGTTTGAGGCCATACAAGGAATTCAAAAGTTTGCATACTTTATGTTCATGTCCTTTCACAAAAAATCCTTCAGGCTGGGACATAAAAACATTCTCTTTTAGATCTCCATTCAAGAAGGCAGTTTTTACATCCATTTGATGGACTTTCCAACCGTTCTGAGCTGCTAGTGCAAAGAGTGTCCGGATGGTGGCCCATTTTGCTGTGGGGGAAAATTTTTCCTCATAATCGACCCCTTCCTTCTGTGCAAAACCTTTTGCCACAAGCCTAGCTTTGTGCTTGTCAAGTGAGCCATCAGCTTTGTACTTGTTCTTGTAGACCCATTTGCAGCCAATTGGTTTGGTTCCAAATGGAGGATCAACCAGCTTCCAAGTGTCGTTCTTTATGAGGGCATCATACTCCTTTTGCATTGCTTCTTTCCATTCATCATGAGAATCAGCTTCTTTAAAGGAAGTTGGTTCAAAATATGTAGACAAGTTCAATTCACAATCATAAGAAACATCCATATCAACAGGTGAATTAGAGTCATCCACATCACCTCCATTTTGTCGGTTTGAATTTCTTGTTCTTGCTTTTCCAATTTCATCAGGATGAACACTTTCAAGTGTCTTCATCAACCATTTTGGGGGGCCTTTCTGAGATGGTCCAGGCTGCTCTGTTGATTGAGTTGGGACTGAATCAAGATTGAGTCTACCAATTCTATCAATTACATCACTTAAAGCATCATCCGTTGTTGGAGTTTCAGTCGGGGGAGAGTATTCTTCAGAAAAAGATTCCACAAGTTGATCTAGAATAGAAATCCACCCTTCAAGATGTGGAATCTGATTATCAAATTCTTCAAATGATATCGTTTTTGCGAATCTATCCAAGCGATCAAGTTGCCACTCAACAACATTGGCAGATTTGGATGATTCAAGAAAAATTACATCTCTAGTTATAACAAACTTTTTATTTACTTCATCATAGAGGCGGTATGCTTTGGAGGTGTTTGTATACCCCAGGAAGATACACTTACGACTTCTAGCACCAAGTTTGTTTCTATGTACCTTTGGTATCAAAGCATAACGGGTGGAACCAAAGATCTTGAGATGTTTTACCGAAGGAACATGTCCATACCACAATTCATAAGGAGTCTTGTTTCTTATAGCATTAGATGGACATCTATTCTTTATATATGCAGCACATAGAACAACATCAGCCCAAACATTATCTTTACATTTTTGAAGAAAAGCATGGATCGTACCATATTCAAGATTGTTCTATTCATTCTTTCAGCTACACCATTCTGTTGGGGATTATAAGGCACAGTTGTTTGATGTTTAATCCCATGTTGGCGAAGATAGTGTTCAAATTCATTTGATGTACATTATTTTCCATTATCAGTGCGAATAGACCCAATATGAGATTGTGCATCATTTTCAATCCATTTATGAAAATTCTTGAATGTTAGGAAAGCATTAGATTTGTTCTTCAATAAATAAACCTAGCACATTCTGGTGTAGTCATCAATAAATGTCATCATATATTTATTTCCATTTGCAGATGAAATAGGCATTGGACCACATAAATCTGAATGAATGAGTTCAATTTTCCTATGTGCTCTTGAATGCGAATCATGAAAACGTTGTTTGTTATGCTTTCCTAGAATGCAAGCATCACATTGCTTAAGTTTTCTAGGAATTGTAGGCAAACCGACAACACCATTTTTCTTCAATAAGTGGAGACTGTCATAGTTCAAATGTCCAAATCTAGCATGCCATAATAAACTTGATGGAAGTGTACCTTCTTCATGATGAGAATTGTGTGAGAAATGTTGTGCATGAGCAGATGTTCCTTGCAGTTTGAGAAACCTTTCTTCTTCTATTCCCCTCATGACAAGTGAGTGGTCAGATGCTTTTCTTACCTCAAGTTTGCCATCAAACATATGAATGGAGTTACCTTGCTGGCGGATGTGGACCAAGGACAACAAGTTTCTCTTGAGTTGTGGGAGATATAGAACATGATCCAGGAGAAAGTCTGGAAGACCATGCAGTTTAAGCCTGATTCTGCCAAGCCCTGATGGCTTGATTTTTGACTGATCTACAAAGTATACTGCTCCATCAACATTGTCAGTGAAATCTTCAAAAAAATATTTTCTATGAGTCATGTGACAGCTTGCTCCTGAATCAAGCAACCAATAATTTTTCCAGGAAGCAGGTGAAGCATTAAACAAATCTTCATTTACTCCAATGTTCCATTGTGCCTCAACATAGTGAGCGGATTCAGGTGCTTTACCTTTGTCTGTATCATCAATTTTACCTTTCTGTTGGTTTCTTTTCTGCTCAATTGTGTCCCATGGTAGCTTGCATGTAGAGGTATCATGTGATCCATTTCTTTTGCAGTGAATACAGTGTAAATCTGCCTTTTCTCCTTAAGAATGTGTGCCGCCTGCCTCTGAATATCTTCCTCTTCCTCTTCGTCCACCTATTGTTCTTATAGAATCTTGAGCAGGATGCTTTTCTTTATGAGAAAGGCACACAGTCTCTTCAGAAGACTCAGGGGTTGTCTTCTTTCCAAAAGCTTTCTCTCTTTCAACAAACCTTTTCACAAGAGAGTCAATGGTTATATATTTGAGATTTCCATTTGCTTGCAAAGACTAAAGATACTTGGAGTAAGTAGGATAAAGTGCCTTCAGAAAAGCAATAAGAGGGATATCCAGCTCAACCTTAGTGGATTTGATATCATGCATTATAGACTTTACCTCAGATGCAAGAGCAAGAGGATCATTATTTTGCAGTTCAAGAGTGAAGAGTTTAATCATGAGTTGGACAACTTCAAGTGCAGAATGTGAGTCATAGAGCTCTTTCAGCTTTTGTAGGGCTTCAAAGGTAGGTGAATATGACAAAATATGGCGACTCACCTCTTCATTTACAGAATTTGCGATTAATGCATAAGCTTTGTTGTTCTTGTTTTCCCAAGCGATGAGCTCTTTGTTTGAGGTAGGATGTACTCGGTCATTGTGTCCTTCTCCAACACACACTCCCTTCCACAACTCATTGAAGATGAGGGTGTGTTTTATCATCCGGGACCATTCAGGATAGTTCTCCTTGTTAGTGAGAACTATTCCCACCATAGATATGATTGAATGCATTGTAAAATCCAAGAGCTCTAAAAATATTTCTACTACCAATATATAAAATATTTCCACTTCTGGTGTTAAAGAAAAACTTCACTATAATGGCAATATTATGAAAAAATGCATTTTTTTTTTTTAATCTTCTCCTATATTTTATTTCAAGCTTCTTCTGAATCTCACTAGTGGCATCTAGTGTTAAAAAAACTTCAGCACAACATTAAAAACTTCAGCGCATGTAAAATGTCAGCGTAACTTTTCATGCACAATTGATTTTAAAATAAAAATCGTTTCAGACAATCAGCCTCCGAGCATCCGACACTTGAAACAATGTTCGTTCAACACAAAAAATGTACAGTCTCAGCACGGACCTTCCAGTATAAAACCTTTGGCCGACGCTTCCAGTATACTTTTTGTATGGCATGAAAACTGGAAAAGGAAAAATCTGTGGTTGGCGCGGAGGAAAATGTAATGGATAGAGATGCTTTCCCTACCTTCAAATATGTCGTTTACTTCACGCCGAGGGGATCCTGTGGAATTCAAGAAAAATTAATGGATAGAGATGCTTTCTCTACATTCAATCTTTGATCGAAATAAAGGGCGTATTGGTTTGTTCGGGACGTAGCGTAAGTTGTAGCCACTACTAACCATGAGGATAGCAATCAAAAGAATTATTTGACAAGAATCCTCGGATCAGAGAAACGCAACACAGATGGGTCAGACCTGCGCATCAAGAGGGAGTAACATTCAAACATTCAAGAGATATTTCGGAGGACAGAGGTGTTGAGGACAGCGGAAGTAGGAACGCTTTATTATTTTATGAGATCACTCAGTTAGGACAGTGCTCATGTCAGGACAGCGCTCAGGTCAGGACAGTGCACCAGCGTACAGCCTACAGTAGCAAAAAAAATGAAGGGAGTTACAACTATTTTGAGAACTGGCTCAGATACCATGTCAGGCCAGGCAGTAACTCTCCAATAGGGAGTAAAAATGATTCGATTCATTTCATTAGCTAGGCTATTGTTATACACAAAAGGGTGTGACTGCTCAGTTCATCTTCTAATGACTGTTCACATTCCTAATTTAACTATTTACATAAATTCACCCAATCGTGAGGATTAGGTGTCAACAATAGTGTTACAAAATAGAGTTACAATATAATAAAACATAAAACAAACAAACAATACAGTAATAACATGATTTAAATATTATTATTATTATTTTTTTTTTTTAAGATTTTGGTAAGACTCTCCA
>APFE031400626.1:0-15346 GCA_000404065.3 Pinus taeda
TCTCTCTCTCTCTCTCTCTCTATATATATATATATATATATATAATCATAAACTCATAAGGCATGAGAAATGATGAAAAAAAAACATGAATATATTATTATTATGTAAAGTGATTCAAATATAATATAATTTATAAATTTAATATAATAACAATTAAATCTAACAATTACATATGGAAAATAAATAAGAAAAATACATTTGGTAACTTACTTTTAACTTGAATACATCAATAACATGTTTTTATTAATCGAAGTTCATCGTGTATATATAATTTTAATACTCAACAATTAAATGTTATATATTTTTTAAATTAAAATATAAAATAAAATAATGAATAACGAAATATAATAAAATATATGATGACAAAATACATGTTTATTTTCGAAATTCTAAATGGACAATACAGATTCTTGGTAAATATTTTTCTCTTAGTGAAAATAAATGCTACATTGAAAACTTCGATTAAAAAAAAAAATAAACAGGCTGTGATATAATTTATAAAACTACGTAATCATTAATAACAAAGAGGAAGAAATAATCTTTGTCCCCTAACTGGTTAAAACAAACATCAATGTCAAGTAGTATGACTGTTTTATCTTCCCATCATCATCACAATCCTATTTCCCACTCTTGCATATGATCTATCATAATTTCATTCTCCCCTATATTTTTCCTAATAAAGACTTCTACATATTTTTCCCAGATTTGATTTTGATTTTTGTGCTGGGAATAACTTGAAATAAAGAAGCCTTTAACTAATATTAAAAAAAATAAAGTTGTAAAAATTTCTGGGTTCTTCTCTATTGGAATCTGGAGCTTCCCCGAGCAAAAATTATTACCAAGTAAAAACAATAAAAACAATAAACTCTTGCGAATTTAAAGCCCTTCCAGCTCCAACCTAGAAACATAGCAATCTAGAAACAACACAAGATATGTGTAAAGCAGAAAGGCTAAAGAAACAACAAGATTCTGCCAATGTACCCAAAACTTATATTTATTCTAATTCACGTCAGGATTCAATTCGGTTGGCAGGTATGCACCTTGGGCTATTGGCTTCTGACCTACGCCTTGGGTTCATCTTAAACCAAACAGAGACAGAAGGAATAAGGGCAGCATGAGTTTGAGTTCGAGTTGCCCTTTGAACAGATTTAAACAAAATATTTGATGAATTTATTCAAGAATAGATTCAACTAAGCAATTCTTGCTTGGGTTTGAGGTGGAAAAAAAAAAGAGGATTAAAGTAACAGGTGGATACAGATGCAAAGGGTTAAAGAAGTGAAGAAGATAAAGAAAAGGTGATTCAATTTGTTGGCAAGAGCCGACGCAGGGTTAGAGTATTGGTTTCTTTCATGGTTGGTTGGAGAAGGAAGAAGAGCAAAGCACCAGAATTAGAAGGAAGAGGATGTTTGGATTGGGTTTTACCCATGGAGGTCGATCTATCTATGATGGTTCCCATCGGATAGAAGCTTCCAAGATTTTATACAAGCTTCTAAAAGGAATGATGTATATAATTTTGGAATGGTCTTGTTAGAAATTTTTTTGCGACAGACCACCCATAATTAGTAGTCGAAATCTACCCGAGCAAGAACTAAATCTCAAGTACACTTTCTCAGATTCAAAAACATATAATCTATGACGCATTTTCATCTCATATATGTTATGGCCTCCTAGACTTGGAAACACACACATCCATGAGGATTTTTTTCATCGATGAACAAGTAATAATTATAAACACAATTATATATAGCACTCTCAAAGAGGCCTGAAAGTGTAAGGATGTATTGAAGCCGATTTTCGTTTAAGTGAAAAGACAGATACATATGAAGTACATCTGGTTCCTACCCATGAAAAGGTATCTGGTACTTGTGGTCCCGGGCCAACAACCAGGTTCGAAATCGTACGCTCTGTTTAGAATACGCTCACTGAAAACCCTACCGAACGATATTACTGCAACGAAACGATATATTGCAACACGCACACCCTTTGACAGTAAATAACAATAATAAAACCGAGTGTGGAGAAAAGGAAGGCCATCAAAATTAATTTCACCCTCTGCTTTCTTAACCAATCAAAACATCCATTGAATTGTTGCGTTAAACAGAAAGCTGCGTCTAAAATAGAATGGGATCTGGATCTTCCTGCGGGCATCTCTACGTCTAAATCAATATCCGGGGTTCTTCCGAGCTGTCGCTTTCGAATTGCACAATCAACGGAAACCGAAAGGGGCGAGTCTTAACGATCGGCCAAAAAAATACAACTCGCTCCTATTCACGAACGAACATTCTGGAAAAATAACCCCACTAACACACACATATATAATGCTAAAATTCATTCATAAAACTATTAAATCCAATCAATAAATTCATTTATAAAACTATGCACCCAAACAAAGCCCTGGGTGTTGTGAGAATATTCATTAAATGATCCCACGCAATTAAAGTCCAAGGTAGAATGTTAGAATACTAATGACAGAATACTGCCGGAGCAATTACTAAAGGATAAGAAGCATCAGGATCGCCCACCATCCTGAAGCTAAGGTAAGGATCGCCCACCATTCGGGTCGTCGAACAAAGGAAAGGAATACCTATCTGTCTGTAAGGGTATAGATAGGCCAGATTTTTGTTTGTTTAAACCTCAAAAAACAAAGGAAATGAATACCTGTCTGTAAGGTAAGGGTATAGATAGGCTAGATTTCTCTTCTTTTGTTTAAATAGGCCGCTAAGGTAAGGATCGCCCGCCATTCGGGTCATCGAACAAAGGAAAGGAATACCTATATGTCTGTAAGGGTATAGATAGGGCAGATTTTTGTTTGTAAGGGTATAGATAGGCTAGATTTCTTTTCTTTTGTTTAAATAGGCCGCGCCATTTCGCCTAACAATATGGTTACGAGAATAGCAAGGAAAATAAATAGGGCGCGCCACTTCGTCTTTCTAAAATAAACAACTAAACATCTATAGAACAGGGAAATCAACAAAAGAATACTTTCTTTTGCGGCGGTTGAAACTCTTGAAACTCCTCATTCTCAGCTCCAAAAGCAAGCACTGGAATAGATGCTCTAGCTTCTGTATATAAAATAATTCCAAATCATCAGATCAGAAACAGAAACAGAAGAATGAATTTAAAAATAATTAAAAAAAAATGTTAACATAATTACCATCTTATTCTCAACCGCCCCTGCATATTCTCCTCAGCCACAACTTTCTCTCTCAATTATCACAAATCCACATAGACATAACACAAGCATTTACACACACAACACATTACAAGCATACAACAACACCGCACATTGCAAACATACAACACATTTCTGGAGCGCCACAACTTTACATCACAACACAGTGTCTAAGAGAGAAAGAAAGACCTAACAGAGTCCAGTCCATTCCATCATTCAACAGAAAAACAAAATTCGTCAGGTTATTCAAAATTCCCTGTGGAATGAATTAAAGTAACAAACCGATTAAACCAAGGGAACAGAAAATTACCCCAATCGCCTGCGGCCTTTCCTTCCCTCTGGTTTTCGGACTGTGTAAAAATTCCTCCTCCTGAGCACAACCTCGTCTCCATTGCCAATTACTATCACTCTTCATTCATCAACTGCCAGTCGCTACTATATAATTAGTATGTCTTGCTGCAGGAAGTGTCTGTCGAGTTTGAAACAATTTCAGAGTTGCTTACGTTAACTTTCCAGGAAAAGCATCCATCAGTGCTTTGATAATTGTATATCTGTTGCATGCTCTCCTTTATATTTTGAGTATTATTCAGAGAGCTGAAGAAGCTACCATTAGGCGAAACAACGGATACATTTTGATTAAATGCGTGTGCAATGTTCGAATAAGAAGAATCCAGATAAAAGGGAAAAACGACGTCAACTTTAGAGGATAGTACTATTCCTGTGGCTGCCGCTAGAATAACCTCGCTATTGGTTGTTATTGTTTGCTGCACATCTCCATAATTTGTCTTTAAATTATCATACTTGAACACTTGCGAAGTATTAGTAATGAGCTTTCCATGAGAGGATTCTACCCAGCCAGAGGAAGAGATCGTCCTATTCGCAGATGTGTGAAATGATCCATCGGGGTTTGGCCCAAAAGACAACTCCAACTTCGGCTCCTCATGTCCAATCAATTGCCCTCTGACATTGCTGGACTTATCATCAAGCCACAGGTGCAAATTAGCATCCACATACCAAACGTTCATAGCATTGGTCACGCCGAAACGGAATGTGTGCTCTTTTCCGTCCAACAGTTTCCCCAAAAATGGTGTAACCTCAATCTCATAGCTGGGCAGATCAAATGCCCCAATACCAACAACAGGTTGCCAGTAGTATGGATCAAACCCTCCTGTGAAAATCACAGGATAAGGCCACACAGCACCTACAAGGACACCATCGATAAAGACTACCACTTCTCTAAAAGGCCCATTACCACTGGAACTCATGTACCAGAACTCATCATCTTCTTGGCCAGCAGGACTGTGTAAAAATTCCTCCGCCTGAGCACAACCTCGTCTCCATTGCCAATTACTATCACTCTTCATTCATCAACTGCCAGTCACTCAAGCATTCCTGAAAAGGCAGCTAGGATTTCGTTTTAAGCTTTTTCTTTTTACCTTTGTGTTCAAGTTGTTAAACCAATCTTTTAATCACCATTGCTTAAACCAATCTTTTAAACTGAGCTGAGTTGTCATGTGCTTTTCTGCTTTTAAATAATATTTTTGAAAACTGGGCTTTCATGTGTTTAAAATCTATTTTTTTATTGCTTTTAAATGAAGAGCATTCGTTAGAAGTTTCAGATGTGGCCGAGAACATGAGCCGGCATAAAAAAATAAATAATACCAATAAAAAAATTATTTAGAAAATTTGATGGATCGATAACTCAGCTAAAGGAATACTTATTACCGGGCTTGTTTGACTTCGACTTCACTCCGTTAAAAGAAAATACTGATTATATTTCACTCCGTTAAAAGAAAATACTGATTATAGGGCTGCTTTGATACCCTATTCTTACTGTGGTTTGACTAAGAAGAAATTAACGTCTAATTAAATAAGGAAATTATAAATATTAATGTCTAATTAAATAAGGAAATTCTATTGAAATTGATGAATTATATGAACTAATTTTAATAACTGAAGGAGATTAAGTGAGTTAAGAAATTATGATTTTATTTAAAATATATATCATAAATTTAGAAATTATTATTTAAATTTGGATTTTGTATAAAAAATTTGAATTTAAATTATAAATTAAAGTATCATTTGACAAATCAATGTTTCCTCTATCTTTATTAAAGCATAGCACTATTTGATGCAAATCAAATAAGGTCGATTTGCAAGGTCATCCTTGATTACAAGAAAGGCGGCCTGTGGTGGGTTTGATTTGCGGTAACATTGCAATGATCTAATTAGAATAAGGAAAACATCCACTGAACATAATTTGTCTAATCAAAAATTTTATTTAAATTTAAATTTATTATGTATAGTTTAAATAAAAATTAAAATTTAATTGATGCTTTCTAAATTTATTATACATAATCATTCAAAATTCAAATAATGATTTTAAGATATCAACTCACACCCAATCAAACTAATTTGAAAAAAAAAATTACAAAGTAACTACGTTGAAACTATACCAGTTGAGAAACGAAAGTTATACATTGCAATTTGAAAAACTGAAATTCAAATAGTGATTCCAGTGTATCACTTCACACCAAATTATATAAGTGAAAAATTAATTTAAATAAAACAAAACTAGAGAATAATTATATTGAAGTTATAAGATATGAAAGTTAAATGATGAATAAAAGAATATGTATATATGGATGAATGAATAATGTGAACAAATTGAATAGTTAATGTATAGGTAGAAACAACAGTAATGAATTTCATAAGCATCAAATAACAACAAATCAATAAACATCAAGCTAAAAAAACCCAAGTAAAGAAATCAATAGAAAATACACTCACTCAATTAAAAGAAAATACTTATTACGAGGTTGCTTTGACATTTCGGTTTTATTCCCTTAAAAGAAAATACTCATTACAAGGTTGGTTTGACATTTTGGTTTCCAACGTTCCAGCTCTGAAAGGAATTAACAGATAAAAATAAAGATAATACCATATTCTTATTGTGGTTTGACTAGGCAGAAAGTAACATAAAGAAATCTGAAATGATTGGGGTTTGCTGTGAAAGCAAAGTTAAGGGGAAATGTACTTGTTTCTGAAAGAGTGGTGTTTTTGAGATTCCAAAGTGACTATGATTATATGTAATTTATGATTCTTGTAATAATCTTTGTAATGATGTAATGTAATTTTTAAAGGTAGCGGCCCAGGCTTGGAAGAATTGGCTTGCAATAATGCTTACAATAGTATATAGGTAACATTAGTTTGTTGGTTGTTGAGAGATTTTCTCAACAAGCAATTTCTTGATTTGGAAACCATTAGATCTCATAAAACACTATTTATATAACATATATATGAATTTTGTGATTGAATATAAAAATACTTTTGTGAATAATTTGTACACTATATCTTTTAGTTAATTTCTTTCTTGCTCCACCTCAATAATATTTTCAATATAAAATAAAAAATTCCATTTGGTAAAAATAAATCATTCAAATAAATCTCAATACCCTCCCTTTAACCTATCTTCTAGATAATTTCCTTCTAGCTCTGCCCCAATTAAATTTTTAATATAAAATAAAATAATTTCCATTGCATAGAAAGGTAATTCAAATACAGGTCAATACCCTTTAACTTGACTAAACCGAAACACCACGGATCACATAATAAATTATGTAGAGTTTCCTCATTTCATTTTATGGAGTGAGAAGGTAGTTAAACGAAATAATTATACATAAATAATAGTTAATAACACCACTAATTTTGATTCAAATAAAGTAAACAGCGAAAGGAAGAGGGAATTTGAAGTAAGTCATTTGGTTTGCATCTCATATATATGTTCCATATAATCACATTCACTTTGGAATCTCAGAAACACCACTCAGAATCATCATGCTTTCTGAACTCTTCAATTAGAAATGCATTAAAAAGATATTACCCCTTATGAAAAACAGAGCACAAAGGAATTAATGATGGTATGTACCTGAAATTAAAATAACCCCTTAAAGGATAGTTGGAAAAGTCACAGTCAATCTTCATGATTAAAGGACAAAAACTTGGAATGTTTTGTTTGTTGAATGTCTACAGCATAATTTATTGAGTGTAAGTCAAATGCACAATTTATTGAGTGTAAGTCAAATGGTTGATCAAGATTATGATCTCATATTCCATTTTAAAGTATGTGAAATGAGAAAAGTAGGTTCAAGAATATTGTTAGCAAGTAAAATAAAGAAAAAATATAATATGGGAATAATATCCCTAACATCTAATTATTAAAAGACAAATATTATATAAGTGTGAGACTACAACACCTCAAGCAACATTAAAAATATGTGAACTTTTGAGAGTGAGCTATAAGAGAAAGATGAGGAAATAGAAATTTTGTGGAATATGAATTAGCAAATGAAAGTGAAGTGAATGGTGAAATTCATTTGGAAATAGAAACAAAAGGTGGAGAGTTTCAAATAAGGAGAAGCATAAATTTAGATGGAACAACCTTTGATGCGCAAAGACTTAAGTTTTAGACAAAAGGAATCATAATCCCAAGGGGGGAAATCCCAAAAGGAACAAGTAAAAGGAAGTTTAGGCATAGTGGAAGGAGTCTTAAGAGCAGAACAATAAAAGAGGAAATGTTGCATGCAGGGAAAGATAAACATAGCCTTGATAGGGGGAGCCTAGTCGCAAACAAAGGAGAAATAAGAAATCAAATACAGTAATTGTTTTTCTATTTATATATCAGGGGGAGAAATTAAAGAACTAATATCTGATATATTCATGCAAACATGAGGATAGATAGTAGATAGAGGGATAAATTTCAACTACTAAGAGAAATTGCAAATAGAGGAAGAGCTTTGTTCACTAAGAGAAACTGCGAATGAAGGAAGAGTTATAAACACCAAGAAGTGTTGTAGATAGACTAAGAGTTAAAAATAATAAAAAGAACATGATCTGGGGGATTATCCCTTTACCATTGATGTTAAAGGAGAAAGAGTTACAAGCACAAAGATAATTTCATATAGGGGTGTTCTACAGTATTATTTTAGAATTGACTAAAGGTTACCATGAATGAGAAAGGGGAGATTTTTGGCAATATTATTATTGTTGATGTAAAAGAAAAGAGGAGACTACCTATGTCTGAGATAAATATTGGAAAATGAAAATGGTTGGAAATATTGGTTTTGGATTTTTGATGCTCAATTTAAATGCCCTATATTTGAAGAATTTTTTACTATAATTTCATAGCTCAAATATGAGCATCAAATATATATCTTGAAATTCTATTTCAATACATTTCCAATAGTATATGGAACTCACTCTAACTCCATAGGAATGAAGTGATATGAAATATTTATTAGGATGACCCAACCAATTACAACCAGGTCCACCTAACCACTTTTACAAGTTGGCCCCATAAAGTGAACATACAAGCACTATAAATAAATGGCGTAGGAGCGCATTTGAGAAAAATCCAAGAAATAAGATATCTTAGGTCACAAAAGGAGCTAAGGTATAATTTTTAGGGTGATTCTTGGAGCCTAAACCTGGAAAAAAACATGTGATTTATGGAGTGAATGCGTCATCTTATAATTTATAGTATAACTTTTCTTCTGGGTTGTTTCTAAATGCGTAACTTGGAGGATATTGATCGAATATGCTCATGTACTTGTATTTAAAAATTCAAACCTTATTTCTCTATAATTTTAAAGATATTCTGAGGAAATTATACTTTTTGAATACACCTTAAATCTACCTCATATATGTTAGCATGACATTTTCACTATAAGTTTTCTGCTAGAATGCCTCTAATCATGAAACTCATAGGACATAAATAAAATATTTCCAATACCCATTGTTCAAATTTCAAACCTTGGTTTTCTATAGTTCCATAGATATGCTCCAAGGAATTTAGGCTTCCTAAAATGCTGCTAAAATTCCAATACCCATTGTTCAAATTTCAAACCTTGGTTTTCTATAGTTCCATAGATATGCTCCAAGGAATTTAGGCTTCCTAAAATGCTGCTAAAATTTGCTTCAAACATGTGAGCTTGGAATTTTCATTCTAGCTATTCTTCTGACATGTTTTAGACCATGAAACTTGGAGTATATAGATAGAATATTTTCATCTCTATGGTTCTATTGAAGCCTCAGATTTCTGCAGCTCTAACATGGGGGATAACAACCCGGTCGAGACCTTAGAAAGCAACTCCTTTTCCATTTGGTGTGGTGGCTCTGACTGGGGATGATAGGAACAATTTCCCAATGTGGGTTTGAAAATTATGATGGGTGGTTTTCAAGTGATTGCAATAATAATAATGATAACTAAATGACCTATTCTGACATGCAAATCTCTAATTAACTTAATCTAATATAAATCTAGGGTATTCTGTGTGATATGCGATCTAAAAGGATATCTATTTGGTACGTGGTAATAAATATCATTCACGTGCTAAGATTACATGTAAAGATAATTTCATTGACTAAATCATTCACGAAAGTCATCACAGATTGACGTGAAATCCTACCTGAATGATGAGGAAACTGCTATGAAGGAAACGGGTCGAATTCAAGAGGACAGTTCATAAATGGAAAAAGTTATCTAAATTTAGAAAGTAGAAGATTAAATTCACTGACAGCCCGAAAAAGCAAAAATTCATCTAAATTTAGACACAGAATATTAATTACATACTCCACAAAAAAAAAGGCAAATTGATAAATTAAAATAATACAAATCAAAATAATTAACTTTTAAATTTTAAAGAAACTCAAAGTAAAAGATAAATAGTTAAATTAAAAAAAAAAATTGTTAATTGCTTTTGAGGTAAAAGATTGGCAATTTCAAAGTCAAAAGATGAAACAATGGATAGCAAATTAAAAAATTAAAAGTTAAATTTTAAAATAATATTTATTTCTTTTAACTAAAAATGGGTCATTTCAAAAATAGAAAGATATACTATTTAATTGCTTTTGCAGTAAAAAGACCAAATTTTAAAGTAAAAAAAGTAATGGTGAAATTTAAAAATGCAATGTATAAATAACTTCGAACTGCACATGTCAATCTTTATCTCGGTGACTCACACTGCGTGAACTCGTTTGAATTCACACAATATTTTTTTTGCTTAATAACATTTTTCCTAATAAAATATTTTTTAACTAATAAATAAAATCATATAGATTAATAATCATCTTCATTAAAGTCACGTGCATTAATAATCCTCTTCATTAGTAATTAAAAAATAATTAATTTATATTTGTTTCTAAATACTTTTAGGCTGGAAAATTTGAATGGTAAATATATATAGATAAAATATTTTTTTCAAAGTTTGAGCTAACTTATTTTTTTCAATATTTCTAAGAGTCTTGCAAAACAATGAGGGAAATCATAAGGAAACACACATTGGTTTTACCAGTAATATTTTGATCTATAAAAATATATATTAATATAAGTATCTATAAATTCACTATCTATAAATTCACTAATTATAACGAATTTATTATTAGATATCTATATATTGCACTATATGTTAAATCCCACAAAATGGTTCCCCTTATTTAATGTAACATTTGACCACTCTAACCACTATAATATCTGATACAATATGTTCCCCTTAACCAAAAACCATTATGAATGTCAAAACACTAATATGACCCACAACGGCTAATTTACTGTGATCACTCATACTCTTAGATAATTACAAACCCTTCCATAATGCAACATCTAACCATTATTACTATTAAAAAACAATGACATTGATCACTTTCTTAAGGGACTAACTCTAAAATTAATTAAATCATAGTGCACTATGATCTTTAAAACACAATGAATTCTAGAACGTATGACGCCTAGTACACTTCATGATCATGACATTGTAATTCTTGAAATTTTACAACACACATCATTTTTAATATATACCACATTAACTATAGCATTAAAACTATATCTTTTATGTACCTAAAGTGGCATAACATAGTAACAATGTTGAATGAAGTGTATCTCCAAATTCAATCCCATAAGAAAGGAATATAATAAATGTTGTGCATTTTGGAGATGATATTTTGATTATTGATATTGACCCAAAAATCACTTTTCGTGAGACAACACATTGTAGTGGTTTTGATTATTGATATTGAGCCAAAAACACTTTTAATGAGTCAACATATGGTAATGATCTTCATGAGTACTCACACTTCACCCATTAGATGTTACAATGATGGTGTATATTTTGTAGATCATTTAAAGTCTTAATGTTGGAGTTTGAAGTTCATTTCAACTATTATTCCTTCCATCAATTAGTATTAATCAAATATAGATATGTTTTTTTTTCTATATTTAGTTATATGTATTTCAAAATTATAAAACTTATAAATTTCTAAATAGTGAATTTCTATATGGTTTTTTCCTATTTGCACTATTCAATGCAATACGAATAATAAATATTCTTTATTCCGTTTCTATTTATTCATGCTTATATTATTGTGTTAAATATATGTATTATTAAATTAATTTTTTAATATCTCATTTCTTTTTTCTTATTTCTAAATTTTTGCTAATGAGAAAGAGTAATTTTGCAGGAATATGGAGAGTCTATAACATTAAACTAACTATTCTACAATAAATTAGTCAAATCATCATGAAGGAAAAATATACAACTAGGAAAAACACATTGTTGACATTCTGAATATGAATCATTGTGAATGTGAAAATTCTAATAAGCCCTTATGGTTCCCCTCTTTACTAATTTGGCTAGACACGAAACAAACTTCACTAGTTAGTCCTTTGGAAATCTCTAAAAATCTTCTAATAGATGGAGAGTACCTCAACACATACAAAAAATGTTTCCTCCCACATCCACATTCAATTGTCCCTACAAATAATTGATGTTTGGTATGTTAACTCTTTAGATGTAGACCAACAAGAGATTCTGTATCAGCCTACAATTGACCAAATATATATATATATATATATATGATCAATCAATAATCTAACATAATATTCCCAATTCCACCACAAGCTCAAGAAAAGCAAGGGGATATAATTAATACCTGTGACATAATATCATAAGAATGTTGCAAGAAAAGACTCCCGAAGTTGGAAAACAACACGAATATAAACATATACAATAAATGGGAATGAATTTTTCTAGGAATTCAACTAGAAGATCCACAACAACAATAGAATCTACACTCGATTTCATGATTTTTTTTTAGAATACCCTATAAAGGGTAGAAAAGAAAAGAAGCCTAGAAAATTTGAACAATTTCTAGAATAATCTTTTCGGCCTGATGTCTTGCAGTTTCTTGGACATGGAAAATATGTATTCATTGAAACATTGCTATAGAAAATGATTGTAGTTCAACAAGCATAGGAACATAAACAATCGACTCTAGAATAACTCAACATAGAAAGAAGCTCATCATAGGCGTACGACCAAGGATAGTCGACTGATCCCAACATGAAAAAAAAAAAATTAAACATTGACTTGAATTGTGATTCACCCCTTGTTACTATGATAACAAATATAGAAGAATATGATGGTCAAGATAAAACCTGATCCAGACAAATTGAAATTGATGAAGTTTCATCCAAGGATTCTAGGTTTGATGACATATTATGTTGGATAGTAACAATATTCAGCTATAAAGAGAACAACAAGAAATGGAGATTTGGTAGGAATGTTATAACTTTTAAATAGAGCAACATAATATAAACATTCCAATAAGAATTAATTATCCACCTTTTGCAGCCCAACAGTTAGTACATAAGTCGATCGACCACACGTTATATATGCCTATAATTATGCTAATCACCATAGTTATAAGGTAATTATTAGGTTGATGGAAAATATTTAAACCCCATGGAATATGTTGGAACATTCATAGTAATATTGACATATTTCACTGCTAAAAGTTTCCACTATGATTTTTTGTTGTTGTTGAAATATGCATGCAACTAGTTATTTTTATAAATAACCACAATATAATTTGTAATAAAGTTATAACTTAGTTAATTTCTATTGTTTTTTTAATCTATGAAATGTGATAGGAATAATTGGTACCCATTTTGATGGCTATCTTGGATTGAATTTTCTTTGTAGCTCAATCCATTTAATTTATATGGCTTCCCTTGTCGGTCTTAATTTAATGCTAATATTTTCTTTTAACATAAATGGAAATAATTTACAAAATAGATATGCCCATAATTATGCTATACTAAGAATATACCTTCCATAGTTATAATTTAATTATTATGTTCATCCTAGATATTTAAACCCCATGGAATATGTTGGAATATCCTGGTAATATTGACATATCAATGATATACCCTATTAATTAAATTATCTCAAATTAATTAATTCAAGAAAATGGCATATCAACACATCATATTGGGAATTTGGTATTTCTAAGCCATGGTAATGTAAGAAGAAATGTTTCTCTATAAATAGCTGGGTGAATGTGCATGGACAAACATATTTTTATATATTACATATTTTTATATCATATATTTATATATATATATATTTTTGTAATTATATTTTTTATTATTATATAACTCAATAATTAATAATAATAATAATAATAATAAGAAGAATATAAGAATAAGAGTAAGAATAGAATAAAGAATAATTATAATAAAATAGGTTTATGTTAAACTTTTATGAATTTTTTAATCTTGTTAATTAATATGTATTAATGGGGTTAATGTTTTGCTCTTATGCGTAGTATTGATGCTATAGAAATTCAATCCATGTAATGTATATGGTCGCACAATAGTTATAATAAAACCAATAAATCATTTTATAGTCAATATATTCTATATATAATATATTTTAAATTATTTTTGAAATATTTTTTTTTAATTAAATTGAGAATGAATAGAGATCATAACAACATTTTATATAAATGTCAACCTTATATTAATGACTGATATTAAAACTATTAATTATTTATTATTGAATCTCTAACATCAACCTATTGATTATTGGTAATTAAATTAAAATTATAGAAATCCTATTATAAGGTATACATATTATCAACATAACAAAATTAAGGAATCATAAATATGTTTCCACAAATTTATTTATATGTATTTCAGATTTGTAAATTATGTATTCCCATTTTTTCTAATCACTTATATATATATATATTATATATATATATATATAAATAATATATATTATATATATATATATATGAATTTTTTTTAATAATTTTTTTTTTTGTTTTGGCGATTTGTATTGAAATCAAAGGCGTTGTTGATTCAATGCAATGGCTTTCACTAACTTCCAATGTATGAGATCTTTTTTATTAAAACTATGTAAATCTCGAATGCATTCCCATTTATTTCTTTAGGAAGAGAATTTAAAGGATACAAACCAAAATATATTGAAACCATTATACACATATTAATGTTTCTCTAACCTCATTGTTCATGAAAATCCCCTTTCTAATGAGTGCGAGACATGCAAGGAACTTTCCACGTGATTTGGAAGAGAATGATATTAAAATATAAAAACATATTTTTTATGGTTATTGATAAATTAATAAATATATATTACGAAAAAAATAAAATATATGGAAATCTAATAAAATAGATATACACTCAATAGGAAAGCTAATACTTTTCATTAAGAAGAAGATAACAGTTCAACACACACTGTAGGATTTGTAACACGTACGTCACCTCCTATTGCAACTCTTCTACTAAAAATGTTCATGACACTAGGGAAACCAAATTTGTAAGGATTAATTAATTAATTTAGTAGTTTAGGATGTGGTCTCTCTTCTCAACAACAACATCACACTAAGGAAATTAAAGTTGAATGTTCCAATCAATTGGCTAGGGAAGGGAAAAGAAGAGGAATTCACATCCTAAATCTTGTAAATGTAATTCAAGAAGTTCTAATTGACCATGAAACTAGATCTGGTAACTAGCCAACCACCCTTTTGGATGAACTTTTATTTCATTATAAGGATTTGCATTTTTGAATTTATGGTGTATCAAATTTGTACAAATTTTGTAAGACTCCAAATCTTCCCTTATTTGTCACAAAGAAGCAATTAAGGGTAGGGAAGATGTTGGAGGGGCTAGTCGACATAATTGACCATCCCAAATAATTCTAGAATTGATATTATAAAGTTGATCAATTGTCTAGTCGATTCGAGAGTCTAAGTTAGATAGGCTAAATTGGTTTTGACAATTAAAATGTTGGGACTATCTCGACATAATATATA
>APFE031400629.1:1460-62540 GCA_000404065.3 Pinus taeda
TCTCTCATCTACTTCTCATAAAGGAAAACACAAGTAACTTTAGTTTTTTTGTTTCTAAGATAGCTACCCGTCTTAGTGAGACTAGTAGCTCTGAATGGACACTAGTTTTCCCGATAACACACATCCACTCCATCAGCTTGGACCCGTGATTTAGGTGGATTGAACCATATGGCTGCATCAAAATATTAATTTTTCTCCATCAAAGAAAGCACGAGATCCCCAATTTACGTGGGAGATGCCACACCCACAAAGGTGTGTAGAGAAGGAATTATAGACCTTGAAGGGGGTTGCTTCACAAATGTGCTTCATGTTCCCTCGTTGTCCACAAATATTCTCTTTATATATCATATCACTCATTCTGGCTCTGGAAGGAAGGTGGAGTTCACTCTGGACTCCACAGTGATTACCGAAATTTCCACAGGCTCATAGCTTGCACATGGAATTGCAGATCACGGTTCTCATTTATATCTCTTCTCCAACTTTGTTCCTAAATATATTACCACTGTATTTTTGTCACAATCTAATGATATCAACATGTTATGGGATGAAATATTTAGCCATCTAAACTATAAGTACTTGCATTAAGTCAGTAAGGAAAATATGGTAGAAGGATTGCCCGCTATTAAATTCACAAGCGGTGTATGTCAAGGATGCATTCCTGGCAAGCATCCAGAGAAAAAGTTTGACAAAAGGAAGACACTGAGATATTTTTAACCTCTTGGGATGATTCATAGTGACATCATAGGCCCCTTCCCGCAGCCTTCAATCATTAAGGCTCGATATGTACTCACCTTCATAGATGATTTCTCTCGCTTTACTTGGGTATTTTTTCTGAAATTAAAATTGAAAGTATTTGAATTCCTTATAAAACTCAAAGCACTTGCTGAGAATGAGTCTGGGCGTAAGATTAAGATACTCTGTACTGATAATGGGGGGGATTATGTCAACAAATATGTGCAACAAATTTGTATTGATGGAGGTATACAGCTACAACACATAGTGCAATATACACCACAACAGAATGGTGTCACAGGGAGGAAAAACCGGTCGTTAAAAGAGATGGTCAATTGTATTCTACAGTCCAAATGATTAGCTCCTAAGCTACGGGATGAAGCTATTAAATGTGCAACATACATTCAAAAATGCATTACTCACAAAGCACTCATAGGCACCACTGCATTCGAATGTTGGACTGGTAATAAACCGAAAAGTGTCGCACTTTTGCATTTTTGGTTCACGAGCGTGGGCTCACATTCTGATAGATAAGAGGAAGGCTTTGGAGCCTCAAAGTGTTGAATTTATATTTGCTGGATATCCTGACAATGTCAAAGGATATAAATTGTTGAACTCTCACACTGAAAAGTTCCTTGTAGCTCGAAGTGTGAAGTTCGAAGAAGAATCCCTGCATGATTCCTCAGCAGACCCTGTTGTGGAACCACTTGTTGGCACTAATGAGGAGTATGAAACTTCTTCGATAATTTCAAAGAAGCCATCAGAGAAGCCTCTTGGGTCTGATCCAGAGGATGAGGAGAAGGTCATGGCTGCTCCAACTCAGCTGCCAACTTGGGTAGAGAAAGCCCTGCAAGCTGCGGGTGAACTAGTCGGTGATCCTACGGATGCGAGAAGGACTAGATCACAGTTTTTTGGGGCTCAAGCACTGGTTTCCACCGAACCATTGCTTCCCATAAATTGATATATGAAACTTGGTTCATATCCATAGTCACGCTCTGAGGCTATTGGAAGGCTGCTTTGGGAGGTTGCCATGGATGAAGAGTACTATGCTCTCATGGAAAATAACACATGGGACTTGGTTCCACTTCCGAAAGGAAGAAAGCTTGTTCGATGTAGATGGATCTATCGAACAAAGATTGTTGCAGATGGTGAGATCAGAAAGTACAAATCTTGACTTGTTGCAAAAGGATACTCATAGGTACATGGCATAGTCTACACAGAGACATTTGCACTTGTTGTAAAAATGGATTCCATTCGACTAGTTTTAGCCATCACTGCTTCTCGCAGATGGGAAGTTCATCACATGTATGTTGAAGAGTGAATTTCTTCATGGAGATCTCAAGGAGGAGATATATATATGGAGCATCTAGAGGGATACATTCAGAACTCTTCCCTCGTTTGCAGATTAAAGAAATCTTTGTATGGCCAAAAATAGGCTCCCAGAGCCTGGTATGCAAAGATGGATTCTTTCCTGCTCTCCATTGGATTCATTCGATGAAAATATGATCTGAATGTTTATTTTCTACAACATGATGATTCCCTTTTGCTAATTTTACTTTTTGTAGATGATTTACTGATGATAGGGAACCTTACCTCAACTATTGATTCTGCAAAATTAGCATTGCACAATCGATTTTCCATGACAGATTTGGGACTGTTGCACTACTTTCTTGGTCTTGAAGTTTCTCAGTCTACTTTAGGGATCAAGATGGAACAGTATAAGTATGCATCAAATCTGCTTGTCTTCTTTTCAATGAAAAAATGCAAGCCAACAACATCTCCCTTTCTTTTGAGGATCAGATTTGAGGATGCGGGTACTACACCTTTGGTGGACAGTACACTGTATCAACAATTGGTTGGGAGTTTGTTGTATCTTACTCACACATGATCTAATATATCTTTTGCAGTAGGAGTTTGGTCCAAATATATGCAAGAGCCCCATGAGATTGACTAGAAAGTTGCAAAGGGAATCCTTAGATATGTGAAAGGTAGTTCCATTTTTGGTATCTTTTATGCTGCAGATTGCCCACTTTCATTGATTGGGTACATAGATTCTGATTGGGATGGCGATGGTACAGACTGCAATTCCACCTTTGGTTATGTTTTCAACTTTGGTTCAGGGCCTTTTTGCTGGTCTAGCAAGAAGAAATCAAC
Source organism: Pinus taeda (assembly GCA_000404065.3). Lineage (NCBI taxonomy): Eukaryota > Viridiplantae > Streptophyta > Pinopsida > Pinales > Pinaceae > Pinus > Pinus taeda. Next base: position 4,347 of record APFE031400629.1, read on the forward strand.
GATTGCTTTATCTACAACCAAGGTAGAGTATAGAGGTGCAGTAAATGCAACTACAGAGGTTGTTTTGTTGCAGGGGCTTCTCTCTAAGTTTGGTATTCAGTATCCACTTCCAAATGTCATATTTTGTGACAATCAGGGGTCCATTCAAATATCGATTGATCCAATTCAGAGGCAGAGGACCAAGCACATCTAGATTCACATGCATTACATCCATGCGTTGATTCGTGACTGAGTCATATCACTGCAGTACTGCCCCACTGAGTAGTAGGTTGCAGACATCTTCACCAAGTATTTCACTGAAAAGAAATTTTCAAAACTAAGAGCTATGCTTGGAGTGGTGGAGACAGCTGAGTAGGCCCTTCTGGCCACTTAGCCCTTTTTCCTCTTTTTTTTTTTGGGGGGGGGGGGCATTTCCCACGAGGTTTTCCCACTTTCTTCATTTTATGAGGATCTTCTATTTATTGTACCTGAGTACCTAACATGGCATTTTGGCTGTGACTCAGTTTAGATTGGTGAGTGAGGATGAAGGAGGGGCGTTGGGATACAATCCTAACATCTACATATATTTTTTAGCCTAAGTATCCTTGACTTAGCCACATACACTAAAAATCATGTTCACACTTGGTTTTTGGTAAGCTAGCTCAGTGGACCAACTTTCCCTTGTTTTTTGCCTTTAAAGGCTTAATATTATGGAAATATTGGTCCAACCAATTTCCTAAACCATTTAGACATCTAAGTGCATGTTCACACCTAAACACACCACATCCACTTGAGTTATTTGAGTATCGGTGCCCCATATGAAGTCCCCCCTTAAATCAAGGGATTTGGTCCCTGAGACCATCTTAGCATGTTTTAAAGTTGCATTCCTTGGGAAATGTGCCCCTCCTCATGCTTTTCTCATGACTGATAGTTGGCATAGGTTGTCTTGAGTCATTGTTGCTATTTTAGGCTTCCCATTAGCTTTTCTTAGCCTTTTCTAGGTTTTTACTAGTTTTTTCCTAGTTTTCTAGATTTGACAATTTCTATATAACCACCTCCCTTTGGGATTAGAGGTTTGGTTGCTCATGTATTAATATTGTTCATTAATTTAATACATTGATTTTATAAAGCAATTTTTTCTCTCCTCTCTTGAATATTAACAAATTACTTGTGTTTAACTTAACTAGAATTCTAGATCTATCAGAGTTTCTACAAGAATTTTATAGAAACTATGATTGACCAACTTGCTTCTAAACCAGCCACCCTAACCTGAACTAATGGGCTTTTCGTTATCATTTCTATTAACGTTTTGGCAGGTGCACGAATATGTCTTCTGACAAAGTTAGGGCTGCACTTGACAAGTCTCTTAATGATATACAACTTGACTATCTTGATCTTTACCTAGTATGTAACCCTCATGCTCGAGGTGGTGTAATATTGTGTTACTCCCAACATTTCTCCTGCCATTTACCTGGTGTGTTTGACCCACTTCGATTATATATATACAGGACATCTATAATTAAATCAAGGATCTAACTAGGGAGATGAGTATAACTAATGGTAAATGGTAGGAATATTGAGTAGAGAAAATTTTATGTACAATATTTTTCTGAAGGATTCAATGATGATTGTCATAGGTTTGTCTCACAAGGTAAAAATATTATGCAAACAAAATAATTGTTCAATAAGCATGCAACGATAATAGAGCCTTGCAATTGATCCATCGTAGCATCCTTCTTATGTGGCCCACTTTTCACAGAGCCATATGTTCCATAGATCCATATGTGATCTACATAGGTTTGTATCATGTTCGGTTGCCATGCACCAACTCGTTTGATACATTATCAATATTTGATACTACTTGTTATTAAAAGGATAGATATATAAAAACATAATAGACACACAATAAATACAAACCATGACAAATTCATAGGAGACAATTTAAGGAGTTCACTTAATATGGGTACTTCTATATAGAAATAGTCAAGCCTTTTATTATATTATTTGCAAATATGTGAAATTTTTACAGTACCCCCCTCCCTTTTACCATGATTTCACAATGACCCAAATGTAGTTAAAAATGGAGCCATCACACCTTTAAATAGGCTACAATGCATTGAATAGTCATGGATAATTCCATGTGTATTTGAAACATAAAACTCATAAATCATCAATGGCAAGTTGACTCTGACCTAATCAAGGTTACTCTAACTACCCTAACAAAAAATGACCTCTTTCTTAAACCAATATATTAATTACTAACATATTCAGTTTCTTTTCCTACTTTCCTGCAACAAGTATGCTTTCATTTGGTGAAACAAAAGTGCTTGCGTTTGGTCCCAAAAAAAAAATAACCTTCAATGGAAAGAACATAGGCATGTCATAACATTTGGGGCTTTCAATCTTTAATTGATCATTGCTTTCATATGATAGACACATGATACAACATCATATATTGCATTCAATCAATATAATTGGTTTCAATGAGATGGATAGAGGGAAGACAAGGTACCAAAATATTACCTTTTAAGGAGGCATTTTAGTTCTAAAATTAGCTTTATTCGTAATCTCTCTTTAAATATCAATAGAGAGGAAATCCAATGCTCTTTGTAACATGAAACATCCACGTTGTTCTCCCCTATTGAGAATTATTCATTCTCCTCCCATTTATTTCATGTCTGAAATCCAATGCTCTTTGCAATATGAAACAACCATGTTGTGGTCCCTTGTTGAAAATTATTCATTCTCCTCCCATTTATTTAATTTCAGATTTCACAAGGCATGCTAAGAGCAAAGAAGATGAGATTGTTGGACAATTATTTCTCCCTGTTTTAATGACAGCATTTATATTGTTGGGTTGGGTTACAACTTCCTGTACTAAACTTATTTTTGGGCATGTTATCTCAAATTCCGTTGAAGTTCTCGAACAAATTGGTGGTATTGTGTTGATTTCATTATCCATTTTTTGGGTTTCCCTGACAACACTAACAACAAATATAATGGCCAATGTAATGGCACCTGCAAATGCATTGGTGAACCTTAGTCCTTCTTGGTTTACTTTCAAATGAGGCACTTTACTGACAGCTATTCTGGGAATTGTTTCAAAAGGAGTGAAATAATGATAGAGCCCAATGGATTGAATTGACACTAAAAGAACAATTAAGATGTTTTAATTTCAAGTAATATTCAAATGCTCAAATTATATTTGAATTGGCACTAAAGCAAAACTCAAGTATGATTTTAAAATACTTAGGAATATTCATATGCTAAAATTAAATGTTTACCTTCCAATGTTTGGTTATAGAAACTAGAAATGAAAGTTGTTCTTTGGCTAAAACATAGATCCTGTTTTTCTGCCATGATCTCATATATTAGAACCAGCTAATTTATCTTTGTAAGGTCCAATTAAGTTTGAATGTTAGGCAATGCTCCTGTACCTAACATTACAAAGGACTGAAACAATGACAAAGCCCATTGGCTTGAATTGACACTAAAAACAATTAAAATGTCCAATTTTGAAGTAAGGTTCAAATGCACAAACAAAATTTGAATTGGCACTAGAGACAAGGTAGAATAGCTATTAGTAAAGTGCTGGGAGTTTGGAGGAGGCATAATATATTATCAAAAATATGTCACTTAAACTTGATGCAGGTGTGTGGGAGGCCTTGCTTGGTGCATGTAGGATTTACGGTAATATTGAACTAGGATAACGTGAAACTGAGCATATTTTTGATTTGGAGCTTGACAATGAAAGGGTTTTTGCTCTACTTTCAAATATGTATGCTGCAGCTGTAGGTGGGATGACATGGAAAAGGTGAGAAACATGATGAAACATAGACAATTGAAAAAGGCACGAGGATGTAGATTGATTGAAGTAAATAGCAAAGTTCGTGCATTCATTGTAGGAGATAAATCACACCCTTAATCTGAAGATATTTATACCTTGTTGGAGACGTTGGCTGAGAAAATGGAGAAAGTAGGTTATGTTCCTAACACCAATTTCATGCTACATGATGTGGAGGAGGGATTGAAGGAACACATGCTCTATAGTCATAGTGAAAAGTTGCCCATTTCTTTTGGGATTATCAATACAAGCCCTCGAACCCCTATCCAGATCACAAAAAACCTTGTTGTGTGTGGTGATTTCCATAATGCTTCTAAATTCATTTCTAAACTTGTTATGCGTGAAATAATTGTGAGGGATGCAAATTGTTTCCATCATTTCAAGGATGGCTTGTGCTCGTGTGGGGATGATTGGTGAATAGGTAATAAGCTCCAGAAAAAGAAAAAATACAAGATTTCATTGCTATGAATTAATGCATATCATGGAGATAGTCTTGGCATCCATTCTCCATGCATCTCCATGCATTTTTTATGTTTCTAACATGTAACAATGATTGGAAATCAAGACTGGAACAACATGAATAGAGAAAGGGACATGTACTAGCATAGATTGGGATGAGTCTATTAAAATAATTAGAAGAATATTTTAGTCAGTATGAAGAGCTTTAGTATGATGTTCTTGGATGATGGAAATATTATTGTGATGGTCACTTTTATGTATACCTTTAATCGAAGATTAGAGCCAAAACATATATCATATTTACCCTAAGTTTTTCATTTTAATACTTTCTTGTATGCTTTTTATATTACAATTTGATTATTTTATGAAAAAGAGTGGCTAAATTACTTTCTTATTCAATAATTTCCGAGAATAAATATTAGCAATCCTTAATGGATATTGTTTGAATTATGAATGTTGCTGACTTCAATTAATAGTTTCAATTTTGGTATGTCAATATGGTTGTAGTTCAAGGTGGTGGTTTTGAAGTAGCCCACTGGGGTTTCTTTCTCTTTGAGTTTATGCGCTTAGCATTTCCATTTGTTAGTCGGTTGACATGCACATGCAGGTTGTTGTGTGGTTTTCCCCTTTGGGATTGATTCATCCTACAGAAATGGGGATGCACATTTCTTCCAGCCTTGTGAAGCACTATTCTCAAAATAAATACTTGTATTTCTATGCTTCTTACTGTGATGTACATTTCATGTGACTTTTGATGAACATTATACTCAAACTTAAGATGTTAAGTGAACTACATTGGAGAGTTTTGTATTATCTTTTTGTGATTTAGAACCTTTATATTTTTTATTTTGTACTGAAATGTTTTCGTGATTGAGGTTTCTTCAGAAGTATATTTCATGTCTGAATAGCAGTTCCCTTAGCTTTCTACCAAATGATGACTTTAAATTGTAGGCACTAACTTGTATTGGTGTTGAAGTCTTCTGTATGCACATGAATAAAAGTTTGCTGTGAACTGTTTGACAATCTAAAGTGATTTTTGTTTCTTGCAGCCTCAAAACCAAGGAGGATTTCTTTGCAAAACGTTTGGTGAATTCCAATCCACATTGTCTAGGTTATTTTAAAATGAGTTTTTTTATATAGTGTATCAAAATTTTGGGCACATACAGAATATTGTATATATAACCTTTTATTTTCTTTATATAGGGAAGAAATGGTAGAACTGTGTTCTTTTGAAAATAGAATTGCCAGTAGTACCGAGTTGAGGATTCATTCTCCATAACACACTTTCAAATGGTCATATAAACACCAAATACAACTAATTCAATGATTGAATGAGCCATGCTAGCTTCCACAATGGTTGCACAAAATTTCAAATGACTATATACCACATTTCCTTTCATTATAGATCAACTTTGAATGTAGATAGGAAATCCAAAAAAATTATCTATTGACAATGACTTATGCAATAATTATTGGCATTAATTGAACTTTATCTATTAAATAATAATGTTTCTAATTGCAATATGATAAGTAAATGATACACCACACATCCTTTCGTGCAAGTATAATTAAAAAATGGCATGAGACACTCTGACTAATGAAATGATAGACTAAAACGGCTCCGACTAAAACTGGTGAGATTTGTGTGCAACTTTTTCAAGTGGAGAATGCATGTTTCTTAATATTGTCAATAAATCAAGTGACAGGCATAACCTTTTAATTATGGCACTATTTGGAACTTGAACCGGTATTATGATCCCTGTGACTACATTCTCTTCTAGAAATCATTAAATTTATTAGAAAGAGATGTTATATATTCATGTTACATGATCATAAGTTTGTTATGCTCACAACTTGTCAACGTCTAACCAAATATAGTTGATGTAGCTTGAATTAAACTTTGTGGATTTGGAAAGAGAAATGGACAGTGAATAGAAATTATAGGTGCGGAAGGCAAATCAGGATGGTCAAACGAATTTTTTTGATAATCTTAAGGCTGTTGATCCCAAAAGTTTGCTGAGAAGGACAAAATGAGTCAGGTATATTATGTTGATGCTTGAATTATTCTTAGATTACACAGGTAGGTAAAATGCAAGAATGAGAGATTAGTGATGACATTAGAAAAGATCAAAAAATATTACAGGGGAGATCAGCAATCGATGCATCAAGTAGGGGTAGGAGGTGTAATCGCTTTGACTATGAATTAATTTTGTTTGACTTTTTAAATATTAACTCCTATCTAATGCTTTAACCAAAGTTTTAAGCAAAAAATGAATTTTTAAAATCATTTAAATAAATTTTTGATGGTTTTCATTGGCTAGTCAACTTGGGGGTCTTATTGCAGATGTCGAGCTTTCATTTAAACGAAGTTTTGCCTTTATCCAAAGTTTTTGAGGTCTAATTTCAAACATCGAACTTGCTTTTTAACCAAAGTTTTACCTTTATCCAAAGTTTTTAAAAGTGAAGTTTATCAATTTGGGTTTATCCAAAGTTTATAAAAACTGAAATCTATTGAGTTTGCGTTTATCCCAAAGTTTTTAAAAACCAAAATTTGAGTTTGTGTTTATCTCAAGGTTTTTAAAATCCAAAGTTTAAATGTGTTTATCCAATAACCAAAGTAAATTTTCCTTATCATAGTTTAAACAATTTAGTAGTTTGATATTGCCATTTGGCTATTACTAAGGCTATTTATCAAATGATTCAAATATTTTGTTTAAAGCAATGTTAATAGGCAGGTATTTCGTTGCATCACAACCTTGTTACTATTAGTCCTTTGTGGTTATGAAAAATGTTTCTCGAGTATTCAATTTCCTGTACCATGTAATGTTAGAGATTAAAATTGGATTTTTCTTTTAATGTAAAGCGAAGGAATAATTTATGGGTTATTTGAACTAGTTAATGTGTAGTTAAATTAATGGAAATTTATAGTTCTTGACCTAAAATTGGCTGGAGTGATTTTTTTTTTTTTTCTTCTCAAGTTCAAAATTTCTTCAGTTTCTTTTCTCGTCAGGTTGATGCATATTTAAACTTCGTAGAGGTAAAACCATGTATTGCATACTACCTAAGTTATATTTTATTCCTTTATTTTTCTGCAGGCAATTTTGTTTATACAGTCTTCCTTCTGAGGTTTTCCTTCACAAAATATGGACTTAGTTTATTAATTTTTTTTTTTGTATTCATGTATGTATAATAAAGTGGGAGTGGACCCGAGGTGCTGTTCCCTACAACTTGGGTTGGGAACTAACCCATGCTTCATACCCGACTAATTCTATTTTTCTTAGTTCTTTTTATCATTGTTTTATTTTAGAAATTGCGATCCGTACACGAGGTTCATGATAAACTGCACCTTAAATTTCTAAACCTAAACATTTCCTATTACAATGCTTGAGTTGCATATTATTCATTTGTAAAATATTCTATATAGAAAAGAGTTTCACTACTGAAATGACCAGATTATACAAACCAGTTTCACCACTGAAATGACCAAACTCTACATACATGTTAAGTAATTTCATTATTGTTATTTCTAATACCAACAATTTCATTATTATTATTTCTAATACTAGCAATTCAGGAGGCAGGCTTATCCAATTCTCTGCGGATTCTTCTATTCACCTCTCTTGGAATGACTATATAATTATGTATTCACACATATATATGGAATCTGGATTGTTCTTCAATTAGACTTCTGCCTAACCAGTGAGAACTCACCTCCTTCTATAATGATTGTGTATACTATTAATTATTATTCGAGTTCTAGAAATGACATCCAAACTCTTGGCTATATCACTTTTAGCATTCTACTTTATTAGTGTCCACCATTCCATATCAGAAAATTTATCATTCAATATTATAAATTATCACTGTAACTTTAATAAACCTTCGCAGAGTTCCATAGTACACTAGGTTTACAAGAGTTTCATCAATATTTCCATAAATAATTTATTATATAATTTTTACAAGATTCTATACATTACTCAAATTCAAAGCAATATGTTTTGTTCTTGAAAGAAAACTTAAGAAACATAGACTATTTATCTTTTAGCTTAGGCTCTTGGTAAAATTTACAAAGGAGAAGACCATTCCTCCCAATCAATGAGAATGATAACCATTAGTTCTCCCCCCAAGCAAGTTTTCTACTTCGAGAATAGTTCAAATCAAGAACCTTCATGGGTTTATCCCACACCTTCACATGTTCACCCCACCCCAAGATCACCTCATCCCAACTAGCTACAGTCTAAGGCCTTTAGTATGAGCACTTAGGCTTCAGATAGAATTCCATTGGTCAACCATCTCAACAACTCTATCTGGAAGTGTCATGCCTCCCTCTTTCATCTCTTTCCATCTCCCTTCTTGGTTTCCTAAGGTCTTTCTCTCATAACTCTCTTGGCTTCTTTTCCCATTTGAGATAATTTGTTTCTAGGGAATGAGATAATTTGTCTAAGGAAAGGGAGTGTAGTAATTTACAAGGTAAGCTCCTCAGATAGAACACCAAAGGACACTACTCACAAACAAATCACATATGAATACATCATTATTCTTGAAGTGGTTAAAACCCTCAAAGAGGGAAAAATTCCACGACTTGAGCCAACGCGACCACTTCTGGCAATTTATTAATAAAAGAAATAAAATTTACATAGGCTTCTCTCATGAATGATCACACTACAAATGACCCTCTATGCTCTTTAAATAGAGATCATAGACCAATCAGATGTTAAGCCACGAATTAAGTGTTGGTAATACCGAGGAGAGAATGAATCATCAGATCACTTAATGTCTTGAAGATATCATGACTGTCAGATTGTAAGTTACAAAATTACATAGTAAAGAAACACACTTTACCTAACTCTACACTAGACCAAGTTATACTTCACTATTTCCTATGTGTTGGAATATCCTAACATCCCCCCTTAAGAACAACTTGGGATAGGATTGAAGGATGTACAAATATGACACAATAGGAGAAGGAAGGAGGCATTAGAGCCTATTCCCCCCTTAGTGACAACTTCCTGAACTCTAAGAATAAATCGAAGTTTAGTAAACTTCACCTCTATGAGAGCCTTTGTAAAGATGTCTGCAGCTTGATCATTAGTTGAACAATATTGAACTTCAAGAACATGGTCATGAATGAGCTTTCTGATGAAGTGCATGTGTAGTTCCATATGCTTGTTGCGCTGATGTCGGACTAGATCTTTGCATAGTTGAATGGAATTTTGATTATCACACTAAAGTGTAGTCGGATGTTGCTGCTGACAGCCAAATTCTGATACGATCTGATGAAGCCATAGGGCTTCCTTACTAGCTTCTATGGTGCCACAATAATCTTCTTTTGCTGAGGAAAGAGAAATGGCACTTTGTTTCTTGCCCATGTAATAGGTCAAGAACCAAGAGTGACACATAACATGCAGTAGACTTCTGATCATCAGGGTCACCAACCCAATCGAAACCAGTGAAACCAACCAATAGAAGAGATGCTTATGCACTGTAATGAATCCCAAACTGAATTGTACCTCGAATATAACGAAGTATTATATTAACTGCTTTCCAATGTCTTTCATGTCGGTTTTTCATAAACTGAGCAATAAGTCCAACAACAGACGAAAGGTCAGGACAGGTATGGGTCATATACAAAATTTTTCATACAAGTTGATGGTATAAGGCAGCATCAACTCTAGGGGAAGTACAAGTGACTGAAAGTCTGACTCTAGAATGAAAGGGAGAAGGGGATGGCTTTATAGTATTCCATGTGAAAGTGAGATAGAAGATCACAGGCATACCTGGACTGAGAAAGGGAAATAACTTCCTTGGATTACAAGACTTGAACACTAAGAAAATAATGCAAGTGTCCTAAGTCTATCATTTCAAACAGCTTTTTAAGGTTGGACTTCATATGGTTTATAAGGTTGGCATCACTACCAGTAAGGATAAGATCATCAACATAAAGAACAAGAATGATAAGAGACTTACCCACTTTCTTGTTGTAGACAATATTGTCAAAATGACACCTAGAAAAGCTAGTATCTAAAATAAAGCTATCCATTTTGGCATACCAAGCCCAAGGGGCTTGCTTGAGACAATAAAGGGATTTGTTAAGCTGACATACAAGGCTGGATTTTATTTGTATAAAGCGAGGAGGTTTTCCATATAGATTTCTTCATGAAAGTCCCCATGCAAGAAGGCAGATTTAACATCCATCTGATGGATTTCCCATTTGAAAGAGGAAGCAATGGAAAGAAAAATGAATACAGATTTCATTTTGGCAACAGGGAAGAAGGTTTGAATATAGTCAATGCCTTCAACTTGTGAAAAACCCTAAGCAACAAGACGATCTTTATGTTTATCAACTTTTCCATATGGTCCAAATGTGGTTCTGTAAACCCATTTGCATCTAACAAGTTTTTGTCCCTTTGGAAGAGGAACAAGATCCCATGTATCATTTGCCAATAATGAATGATATCCTTCATTCATAGTTGAATCCCAATCTTGATGGCATGAAGCCTCTGCAAAGGTATCAAGATCAAAATTCGTTGAAGCTTGAGCGAGTAAAGAAGAGACTCTATCGAACTAAGAACATGTGAATCCTTGATCTATAGGATCACCTGTAAGAGCACCTGCTACATCCTGAGTGGCACAGACCCATTCTAGAAGCTAAGGAGCTGAAGGAGGATCCTAAGAAGGTGGTGTAGGATTTTCATCCTTGCTATCATCATCTGAAGAAGAAATAGCTTCAGAAGTAGAAGGGACAGAGAGAGGTGGCAGATCCCCAGATATATTTTCAGCAAACTTTACATCTATTCTAATGATAACATTTTTGGACTTAAGTGGAATAATTCTATATCTTTTGAAATCTTCAGAATATGAAACAAAAGTATATTTTTCACTCTTAGTTTCTAAATCTTTATGTTTCTCATCTAGAATATCGGCTCATGCTTCACTTCCAAAAACATGAAAGTCACTTACATCTAGTTTAATTGAGCTCCATGCTTCTTCTAGAGTGATATTATTTAAAACCTTAGTAGGAATGTGATTTTTTAGAACCTAGATCGACCTCAGGCTGAAGGGAGGCAATCCTAGGATAACCACAAACCACGCTTAACCTGGTAGCTAGCCCTACCAGGTCAGGAGAGGGCTCTCTCCTTGTCAATCTCAGTGTAGATGACTGAATTGAATATAGATTTTAGGCTAGGTATAGTAGCTCTAGGGTTTTTGAGTTGATTTTGAAGGTTTGGTTGTTGGATCCAATGGAACAGGAAACTTGAGTCTGGGAAATCAAATCAGGGATGCAGACATGTTCTGTGGGGCAAGATAGATAAGTGTTTAAGTACTAGTAATTGAGTGAGGTGGTTGGTTTAAGACTACTGAGGGGTTGAGGAGGGCATGTGGAGACCATGAATCCTTTTCAAACTGCTAAAAACATAGAAAACTAAATGCATTCACTATGCAAAGCACTGTTATCAATGAATTTTGCCTATTTACCTTGATTCATTTATTTTAGAAGAATGGAAGAGATTTTGAAACATATAACACATAGGAATAACTCATTACAGAAGAAGAAACAATACAAAAACAAAATATCACAAGATTCCCACAAAAATAGTTATGAAACCTGGTTTTATTCCTGGCCAATCTTCTGATACAAGTGTACAATAAGTGCACCACTTCCAAAAGAGTCCAACCTTTACAAATGACTAAGAGAAAACATAATATAGGCATCAAACAACTCATGCTAGTAATTAGTGGTTGAATCCATGAGTCAAGGAGTTGTTTCAACTACATCTAAACTAGGAACAAGAAAATAGGCAGTGGAATAGCTTGCCTCTAAAACTAAGGAAACTGATACATTCAGTACAAAACCAATTTTGATTTGATGTATCTACCCCATCAAGTATTTTCCATCAATATTTACATCATATTACATCATTTACCATGCAAAATTTACCAAGCAAAGAAGAAGAAGTCAATTGCTGAAGAAACTAGGCGAAATTTGACTTTTAGGCCAAATTAACAAAACTTTGCTTGATGCGTAGTGCCTTGATCCTGATGCCTAGTGCCACTTAAGGGAAGATTTTGGAGGCCTTACACTCATCAAAATCAGGCCCAAGATAGCATGTTGGAAAGCACTACTTGTCTAGTTTCCAGAACATCTTGAATTTCCTAATTTGGAGTTGATTTTCCCCTTCAAAAATCAATTCTCCCAAGACTGCTTCTCGTGGGTCCAAAAAGTGGCAGAGAGGGCATTTTTTGAGTTTTTTTGGCCCTTTTGGTGGCCAAGATCTTCTCCAAAATTGATGAAACTTTCTCAGTTTGCTTGTTTTTTTATGATAAATCCAAATCTATAAGCCATTTGTCAAGAGGATGTACGAATTCAATGTGCAGCGCTGGTGGCACTGCGCATCAGCCGAAATTTTCTATGTTTCTAATTCAAAAATTGGAAAATGACAAAATTGTCTCAAAATTTGCCCATTTTTGGCTCAAAGCTACGTCATGGGTTACTTTTTTGGGCTAAAGTCACATTAGCTAAAATGTTGATCTTTTCATCCTTCTTTTCGCCTTTTAAGGCCCTCCTTAACCTTTCCTTAAGGTACTTAATCCTCTTGTTGCATACTCTATTTCGGGTCAAATAATGATGTGCCATATATTGTTGTCTCTATTTGCTTTCTTCAGAAGGCCCTCAAGCTGGATATTTACCCTTTCAAGCCATATCTCTCTATCATTCACCACCTCTTGTTCAATTGGAGTCAAGAGAACCGAATGCTCTTTAATACTTTTCCTTTGAATTTTTAGCATCTCTAACTCCATTTGGGTTTGTTTATCCTCCAACTATTTGTTTTCTTGCTCTAGATAGTTGATAATATATCTTGCTCTGACCACTTTATCATTCAACATATGAATATGATCCTCTTTCTCTTTCAAAAGCATGTTTTGAGCTAAGGATTGGATGTCAAGATCAATTACCTGAGTGTGATGAGGCGACAGATCATCATCATGCTCCTCAAGCGAGAATTCCCTCTCAACCATCTCACAAAACTCAAAACATGACTGATATCTAAAACATGTGGTGGCTAGTGTGAAAGAAAGTGGTTCACTCATGCTAATAGGTTCCTCCTTGATGATTCCACCACATTTGTGAGGCTTTCTCTATTGCAAATTCCTCTCTCTAGAGCTATCACTTAGGGTGTCTTCCTCATATTCAAACTCACTGTCTCACTCCATTTTTGTCTCTTTGGGATGATTTGATGAATGGTGGACAGTTATGTGAGGAAAAGATGAGTATGAAGAGATTTTATAAGAAGGAAAACAATGGTGAGATGAAATGAGAGGGTAGTGAGGTTTATAAGGAACTAGGGTTTGATGTGAGGGGCTTTAGAGCTTGGTGAAGGGATTAGTTTTTGTAGGGAAATAGGGGAAGATGATATGGGTTAAGTAAGATGGGATTTAAAGGTGAATTTAGGGCAAATGATAATGGGAAAATGGAGACAAATGACAAGATCTTAAAATGGTGAGAAATTAGGTAGAAGACAACTAGTTTTGATTTTTAGGAGGCTAAAACTATAATTAAAGCATAAAACCCCTATCTGAGATCAAAAGTGAGTGTACTTGATTGGAAGAGAAATGTAGCAATGACAATGATTTGAGGTGAAGTTTGCTCGTTTTGAAGTCTTATTGGCCAATGCGTTGTGCCTGCTCACCAATGCGCAACGCCTCTCTGATGTGCAGTGCCAATGTAAATTAACACAGGAGAAAACTACTTGATGTGCATCGCCCCTCTGATGTGCAACACCGAGCTCCCAATGTGCAGCGCTAGGAAAACTTGCAGCAAATTTTGAGTTTTCTTCCTTTTTTGCTCAATCTTCCTTCAAAACATGATTTTAGCTCTTCACTTGACTTTTTCACAATGAAATGACTTTATTTTACTGATTTTTCTTTAAATACCATACACTTTGATTTTTATTCATTTCAAACCCACTTTTCTAAAGTCTTGGTAACTTTTTCAAAAACTTTGTCTTTTAGGTTGAAGCTTGACCCCTTTTCTTGGCAATTTGATGGACTGATGTCTTGAAACTTTTGTTTTTGCAGTGGCGGGATTTTGCAAGATGACCAGGAGCAGCTGAATAATACTTATTACATATAGGAACCATAAAATTACATCAAATTCCATGGAAATAAAACAATAAAATACAAATACTTTGTTTTGGAAATTTATGATTTGTTTAACTTTATTTACCCCTTCATGTGTTTGCTGGAATTTATTACTCTTTTGAGTGACCATGGTGAAAAACCGTAAAACCTAATGAAACTAAAGTCTAATATTGATTTTTTTAAATGATGTGAACAAGAATGACTATGAATGACTGAAAAAAAATTGAAATAGGCCAGTAGGTATATAGCATGAGGGACAAATGAAATGAAACCATACCATCTACTGATCCATGACCTAATGGAATGCATCTCATTAGAATGGGACACCTAATATGAAATGCAAAAGATAAATTTGATCATTGATGGCAGTGTGAAAGCACTAACACTAACATTGTCTCCAATGGGGATGGTAACTCCTTGGAGTTGCGAAGAACCATAGATCTCTGGGAGAAGTAGTCTAGTGCCTCGTCCATTGGGCATGGAGTCAAAAACTCAAGCTGAAATTACACGACTAAATAATGATGACTCAAAGACACAAAATGACTCTGAAACTATCTTGAATTTGACTAAAAAAAAATGATTCAAGACTCACTTAACTATAACAAGTACTTAAAAAGATTTTTAATGGTAGTAGACCATCGAGACTTGAGGGCTTCAAATCATGATGACAACCACTTGCCTATTGATGAAATATGTACAATCATGTGAAGTGGGACTTCCAATGTAACCAATCTAGCAAATGGCTACTTACTGAAATCCTGCTCTCACTTTCCCTGAGTAGGTAGAACGATGTACATGTAGGAAACTCACAAGAACAACTGAAACCAAGGCTTATGCTAACGAACCAAGCTACATTCATATTTGCTAATGCTTGCAAAATAATGCTAAAGGGATCTTGGAAATCCTGAAGCACTAGCTTGTCTTGAGATCCAACAGCAAAAATACAAGTACTCCCTTCATTCTGATATGAAGGAACAAATGGTTGCTGATTGATAAGAAGGCATTGAGAAGTATAAGATTCTTTGACCTGAGTGTTGGCTGTAAATTACTCAACCATGAGAGATTCTGACTCAATTTCCAACATATTGTCTCTCTCAAGCTCACATTCCTCAATTTTATAGTCTAAGTCATTCTTAAACAGAAAAAATTCTTCAAGATTATCAAACATGACAACCTTATCATTTTCATGAAGGAAAACAATGTTTGGTCATTGATCTATAAATCTAATTTCAAGGTTGTCATCATTTTTGAAAGTGGAAGAAGTTTCACTAACACCTTCTTGACTATGTGAAAACTGCAAACCTGCATTAGCTTGTGCTGAAACATGATCTTTCAGGAGTTGATCTATCTCATCTTCAGATAGAGGAGATAATACTTTTTGTTTTTTTTTGCTCAAACAATTATTGTCTTCTTGAAATAACATTTCAAAACATGAAATATGAGAAGAAAATTCTGAATGTTAGTCCTCAATTTCCTGCTCTTTTGAAATTTGAATACATTGTTTATCATCTTCATATGACATGGCAACTAGATTTTCATTTACCACTGAGTTATCAAAAGAAGATGTTTCACTTACTTGAACAAAGATCTCATCTTGTTTTTTATGAAATGAGTGGATTACCTCCTCATCAAGGCTTTGTTCTAATTAAATGAGAACACTTGGGTCAATAACTCTATCTTCTTAATCCATATGATCTCAACAATAGGTCTCTCCTTCATCGGATTCAGAACAAGGTACTCCTCATCATCACGATCTGAGTCTAGATCTGAATTAGCCAACTTCACTTTATCAGAATCTGAAATTGAGACTTGATTTCCCTGCATACTGTCTTCTGCTATGAGCATATCTAAAATTAGACTTTATCTTCCATCATTCTCAATTGTACTATAATCTTGATCCTGCTACAAATTTTCTTGAGCATCTTGACAAGTATCCTGTAAACTGTCTTTATGCTGCTGAAATGGATTTTCATAAAGGGCTTCCATGATCTCATCGTCCATGAAGTCATCATCTTCATAAATTCTCTCAAGATTTTCAATAAAACTATAAACATATTTGCAACAGTTCTGAACTAAATTTAAAGATGGATAAGATTATTTATACCTTTCAAAGAACATGTTATGAAAATCTTTTAAATAGTAAATACAAGCAGGCGGAAAAATCTCATACCAAGATCGGGCTTCACCTTCTAGAGTGACCATGAATATCTTCATCAAGAAGTCTTTAGGAAAATCAACCTTCAACTTGCGAACATGTATGTGAAATCTAACCATATGTAAAGCAGCATCATTCCTATCATCATCTTTAAACATAGGCAAATTCCTTTGCCAGTCTACCTTCGGAATTTTATTTGGGAAACCTGGAATGTGATATTGGCTCATGGGAACATACCTTCGATCCAGCGAATCCATTTTGATAACAATGAATTCACCATGAAATTCTTCAGGCTGCTGGTTATTGAAAAGTAGAGTTGCAATACAAATTCTGAACCATGGGATTTTTCAACACTGGAGTCGCCAGGTGAATGATTTCATCCTTCAGGTGTATGATCATTGTCCACCATCATCAATCATATCTAAAATTGATACATTTGACTGGGGAACATAAAACTACTTCCCCAGTATGTTCGCCACTATGTTAGATCCTATATCGACCTTAGGCTGAAGAAGGGCAATCCTAGGATAACCAAAAACCATGCTTAACTTGGTAGCTAGCCCTACCAGGTTGGGAGAGGGCTCTCGCCTTGTCAATCTCAGTGGAGATGACTGAATTGAATATATATTTTAGGCTAGGTATAGTATCTCTAGGGTTTTTAAGTTGATTTTGAAGGTTTGGTTACTGGATCCAATGGAGCAGGCAACTTGAGTCCGGGAAATCAAATCAGGGATGTAGACATGTTCTGTGGGGCAACACAGATTAGTGTTTAAGTACTAATAATTGAGTGAGGTGGTTGGTTTAAGACTGCTGAGGGGCTAAGGAGGGAAGTGGAGACCATAAATTCTCTTCAAATTGCTGAAAACATAGAAAACTAAATGCATTTCTTAGGCAAAGCACTATTATCAATGAATTTTTCCTATCTACCTTGATTCATTTAGTTTTGAACAATGGAAGAGATTTTGAAACATATAACACATAGGAATAACTCATTACAGAAGAAGAAACAATACAGAAACACAATATCACAAGAATCCCACAAAAATAGCTATAAAACCTGGTTTTATTCTTGGCCAGTATGCTGATACAAGTATACAATGAGTGCACCACTTTCAAAAGAGTCCAACCTTTACAAATGACTAAGAGAAAATAAAATATGGGCATCAAACAACTCATTCTAGTCATCAAGGGTCAAACCCATGAGTCAAGGAGTTGTTTTGACAACATCTAAACTAGGAACAAGAAAAATCTGCAGTGGAACAGCTTGCCTCTAAAACTAAGGAAACTGATACATTCAGTTCAAAACCACTTTTGATTTGATGTATCTACCCCATCAAGTGTTTTCCATCAATATTTACATCATATTACATCATTTACCATGCAAAATTTACCAAGAAAAGAAGAAGAAGTCAATTGCTGAAGAAACTAGGCAAAATTTGACTTTTAGGCAAAATTGACAAAAATTTGCCTGATGTGCAACGCCTTGAGCTTGATGCGCAATGCCGCTTTAGGGAAGCTTTTGGAGGCCTTCCACTCATCTAAATCAGGCCCAAGATAGCTTTTTGGAAACCTCTGCCTGTCTAGTTTCTTGAACATCTTGAATTTCTTTATTTGGAGTTTATTTTCCACTTCAAAAATCAATTCTCCCAAGACT
Source organism: Pinus taeda (assembly GCA_000404065.3). NCBI lineage: Eukaryota > Viridiplantae > Streptophyta > Pinopsida > Pinales > Pinaceae > Pinus > Pinus taeda. The sequence continues at coordinate 22,578 of APFE031400629.1, forward strand.
GCTTCCTGTGGATCCAAAAAGTGGCAGAGAGGGCATTTTTTGAGTCTTTGTTGCCCTTTTGGTGGCCAAGATCTTCTCCAAACTTGACGAAACTTTCTGGGTTTGCTTACTTTTGTATGCTGAATCCAAATATATAAGCCATTTGTTAAGAGGATACACCAATTCAATGCGCAGCGCCGGTCGCGTTGCGCATCACCCGAAATTTTCTATGTTTCTAATTAAAAAATTGGAAAATGACAAAATTGTCTCGAAATTTGCCCATTTTTGGCTCAAAGCTGCATCATGGGTTCCTTTGTTGGGCCGAAGTCACATCAGCCAAAATTTTGAGCTTTTCATCCTTCTTTTTTCCTTTTAAGGCCCTCCTTAATCTTGCCTTAAGGTACTTAATCCTCTTGTTGCATACTCTATTTCGGGTCAACTAATGATGTGCCATATGCCTTAGAATATTGTTGCCTCTATTTTCTTTCTTCAGAATGCCCTCAAGGTGGATATTTACCTTTTCAAGCCACATCTTTCTATCATTCACCACCTCTTGTTCAAATGGAGTCAAGAGAACTGGATGCTCTTTACTACTTTGCCTTTGAATTTTTAGCATCTCTAACTCCATTTGGGTTTCTTTATCCTCCAGATCTTTGTTTTCTTGCTCTAGATAGCTGATAATATATCTATCTCTGGCCACTTTATCATTCAACATATGAATATGATCCTCTTTCTCTTTCAAAAGCATGTTTTGAGCTAAGGATGGGCTATCAAGATCAATTACGTGAGTGTGATGAAGTGGCACATCATCATCATCCTCCTCAAGCGAGAATTCCCTCTCAACCATCTCACAAAACTCAAAACATGACTCATATCTAAAACATGTGGTGGCTAGTACGCAAGCAAGTAGTTCACTCATGCTGATAGGTTCCTCCCTGATGATTCTACCACCTTTGTGAGGCTTTCTCTATTGGAAATTCCTCTCTCTAGAGCTATCACTTAGGGTGTCTTCCTCAAGTTCAAACTCACTGTCTTGCTCCATTTTTGCCTCTTTGGGATGATTTGATGAATGATGGACAATTATGTGAGGAAAAGATGAGTATGAAGAGATTTTATAAGAAGGAAAACAATGGTGAGATGAAATGAGAGGGTGAGTGAGGTTTATAAGGAACTAGGGTTTGATATGATGGGGTTTGGAAATAGGGAAAGATGATATGGGTTAAGTAAGATGGGATTTGAAGGTGAATTTAGGGCAAATGATAATGGGAAAATGGAGACAAGTGACAAGAGCTTGAAATGGTGATAAATTAGGTAGAAGACAACTAGGGTTTTGATTTTTAGGAGGCTAAAACTATAAGTAAATCATAAAAACCATATCTGAGATCAAAAGTGAGTTTACTTACTTGATTGGAAGAGAAATGCAGCAATGAGAATGATTTGAGGTGAAGTTTGGTCATTTTGAAGTCTTATTGGCCAATGAGCAATGCCTGCTCACCAATGCACAATCCCTCTCTGATGCGTAGCGCCAATGTAATCTAGCACAGGAGAAAACTGCCTGATGCTTAGTGCCCCTCTGATGCACAGTGTCGAGCTCCCAATGTGCAGCGCCAGGCAAACTTGCAGCAAATTTTGAGTTTTCTTCCTTTTTTTCTCAATCTTCCTTCAAAACACGATTTTAGCTCTTCACTTGACTTTTTCACAATGAAATGACTTTCTTTCACTGATTTTGCTTTATATACCATACACTTCGATTTTTCTTCATTTCAAACCCAGTTTTATAAAGTCTTGGTAACTTTTTCAAAAACTCTGTTTTTTCAGTTTAAAGCTTGACCCCTTTTCTTGGAAATTTGATAGACTAATGTCTTGATGCTTTTGTTTTTGCTGTGGTAGGATTTGGAAAGATGACCAGGAGCAGCTGAATAATACTTATTACATATAAGAACCATAAAATTACATAAAATTACATGGAAATAAACAATAAAATACAAATACTCTATTTTACCTCAAAACACGTTTTGAGGTTAAAGAGATTTATTTAGCTTACAAAAAGGAAATTTATGATTTGCTTAACTTTATTTACCCCTTCATGTGTCTGATGGAATTTATTGGTCTTTTGAATGACCATGGTGAAAAACCCTAAGACCTAGTGACATTAAAGTCTCATACTAATTTTTATAAATGATGTGAATGAGAATGACTATGAATGAATGAAAAAAATATGTGAAATAGGCCAACAGTTATATAGCATGAGGGAAAAATGAAATCAAACCCTACCATCAGCTGATGCATGACCTAACAGAATGCAGCTCACTAGAATGGGACACCTAATATGAAATGAAAAAGATAAATTTGATCACTAATGGCAGTGTGAAAGAACTGACACTAACATGATTTACTATGTAATTTGCACAGTTAATTTCTTCTGCCCAAAAATTAAGATTAAGTCCTTCAGATTGAATCATACACTTATCCATTTCCTTTAAGGTGTGATTATTCCTTTTAGGTACACCATTTTGTTGTGGAGTATATGGAACAGTATGTTGCATTTGAATTCCATACTTAGTGCAAAAGTTGATGAATTTGTTGTTAACATATTCTCCGCCATTATCAGATCTTATATTAAGAATTTTATGTCCATATTATTTCTCAACAAAGGCCTTAATTACCAAGAACATGTTAAATTCTTCACTCTTGAGTTTTAAGAAGTATATGCAAGTGCGTAAGGAGAAATCATCAATGAAAGTTAAGAAATACTTGTAGTTAGAGAATGAAACAACTGGAAGTGCACCACATAAATCACTATGCAAAAGCTATAAAGGGGATAAGGTGTGCCAAGAGTCACATTTTTCAAGAATATTTCGATGATGTTTTATGAGTACACATCCAGAACAAACACCATCTCTGCAAGATACCATAGAAAGACTTATCACCATATTTTCTTTACATAGATTTTGAAGGGAGTGATAGTTTAAGTGCCAAATCACTCATGCCAAAGTTTTCTCACTTCATCATTATGAGCAACAAATATTGAGGAGGAGTCGATGACCGAAATTTTTTAAAACTATACAAACTTGTAGAATCATCAACAATGCTAGTAGCTAAAATCTGTCTAGGATCTCTTAGGTCCTTAATTACAACATCATGAGGTGAAAATTCAATGATTTTACCTTCACCTGAATGAGTTATCTGATATACAAATAGACGGTTGTAGGATAAGGTTGGAACACATAATACATCATTAAATTGACCATTTTCTATATGAACAGTTCTAGTCCCTACAACACTAAGAAATCTATCATCACCAACATATATATTTTTGGTGTTACAATCATTTAAAGAAGAAAACATGGCTTTGTTTTTGGTCATCTGATAAGAAGCTCTAGAATGAATGAGCCACTCATGAGAATGAGAGGAAGAATATACATTTAGTGCATAACCTGACCAAGATGCTTGACAACCATATACAAATAGTGTTATTCCTGAAGATGAAGTTGAAGTTGAAGAGTGCTCCAAATGGATGTTATCCTTCTTCATTACTACTTCCAAGGCTTCCATGTTCTTAAAGAATTTGGATTCTAAGTGATCATTTCGATTACAAAAGTTGCAATTGCTATCAGTTTTCTTCCCTTTGTTTTTATTTTCCTTATCATTTTGTTGAATTGATTTTTCATTTTGAGACTAAAATTTCTTAGGACCCTTGTTTGGTTTAGGACCATTCTTTTTAGGATACTACTTCTTGGGATTCTTTGAATTTTGTTGTTGTTGGGCGGCTAAGGCTTTCTTAGGAGAGTTTCCAAGATTAAGAAGACTGAGATGTAAAATTTTTAGTTGTTCTCTTATTAAATAATCACAAAAGGCATAAAAAGAGGGGGACTTATAGTCTTGTCCTTGAGAGATAAAGGTTTCTCTAGTAGAATGGAAGGTGGGAACAAACATAGAGTAGGCTGGTGCCAACTTAGAAAGAATGTAATAGATAAGGCTACCATCTTCTTTCTTAACCTTAACACTTTCCAAGAGAAGTATAAGGATGTTGAACTTGGACAAAAAATCTTCAACGGAAGAAAAATTATTCGAGTGCAACGTAAGCAACTCATTTTCGATTTCATGGGCTCTAATTCTATTTTGAATTCCAAAAATTTTAGTGAGTTGTATCATTGCTTCATTAGGGGTATCAATTTGTTGGATATGGAATCTAAGGTCTAGAGAAATAGACATACCTATCAACCCATGTGCTTGATCTTGCCTATTTTCCCATTTGGCTACCTTATCTTCATCTTTAGGTTTAGTTCCTTGGCCTGAGGCTATTCTATAAAGACCTTTACTTCTAAGTAAATCCACAATGTAAGACCACCATTGGAAGTAGTTGGTGTTGTCAAGAATAACTTGGCATGGACTTTCCATTTTAACATAAACTTAAGTTGTAGATGGCAAAACTCAGTTTTCAATGGAACGATCTCGAAAATTAGGCTGATTAAAAAATCGGCTCTGAAAATGGCTACCGGATGAAGAAGTTATGGATTTTTGAAGAAAAGTTGTTGAAGATACTGACAAAGTGTGTGAATGTGCGGATGTGAATGATAATGCTAGATTAAAAAAAAATCCTCCCCCCTTCCAAACTTAATCTAATTAGCTCACTTTAAAAAAAATTATGTGACTCACTTTTATAAATAAGTGAAAGTCACTTTTACAATGGTACTTTATGAGCTACCCACTAAATTGTAACTTAAATAAAAGATAAAGAGACTTTAGAATTATAAGTGACTCACTTTTTATAATGGGTGAGAACACTTTTACATAAAGTAACTTTAAAACATAAGTTACATGTGCTTTTTGAAAAGTAACTCAATAAAAAGAAAGACTTGAATTCAAGACCTATATTCTCATAAAGTAACTTTGGACCAAGTGAGCTAGTTTAAAAAGTTAGTAATTTTTGAAAAAGATGGGTTTTTTCTTTCTTTAGTCACTGAAGCTTTAGGGTGTGTGTTTACTTGAAAAAACCCTTTTTCCCTACAAAATAAAAAACCACACAACCCAACACAGACGTACAAAAAATACCAAACCTTATGCCTTGAATTTAGCTTTCGCCGGAAACTAAATATTTTTCTCTATGTTTCTGATTTTCTGAGATCACATTAAGGCATGACGGAAAAGAGCATACGCATGAGAAAAATCCTTCCTTCCTGTTTCTGATTTTCCAAGATCTCACAGAGTCGCTGGGAAAAGACCATACAGAAAATTGAGAGGTATAGATCTAGTAATAAACAACCCAGAGAGATGAATAAACTGAAATAAAAAGAAAGATAAATAAATAAAACTGCAAATAAAGACTCTACCTCCAGATCTTAAAAATGATGTAGCTAGGGCTACCGGAAACCTTTTCGCGTGAAATGAAAGACATTCCTCACTGGAACAGATGCTCCTAACACAATAGAGTAGTCCTCTTAGCCCCAAATCGGTCAAAAACAGTAGATCTAGGAAATGACAGTCGGATGCAATTGTACCGGGTTTTCATTTTGATTGCCAATGGATGTAGCCCTCAAATAGCTCTGATACCATGTAGGAATTTTCATGGTAAGTTATTTAAAGAGAACACCAAAGGACGCTGCTCAGAAACAAATCACAAATCAATACATCAGTATTCTTGACATGGTTAAAACCCTCAAAGAGGGAAACAGTCCATGGCGTGAGCCAACGTGACCACTTCATGCAATTTATTAATAAAAGAAAGAAAATTTACATAAGCTTCTCTCATGAATGGTCACACTACAACTGACCCTCCATGCTCTTTAGATAGAGATCATGGACCAATTAGGTGTTAAGACATAGATCAACTGTCAGTAATACCGAGGAGAGAATGAATCGTCGGATCACTTAATGTCTAGAACATATCATGACCATTGGATTGTAGGTTACAAAGGTACATAGTAAAGAAACACACTTTACCTAACTCTACACTAGACCAAGTTATACTTAACTACTTCCTATGTGTTGGGATATCCTAACAGGGAGTAAGTAAAGAACTTTTAATGAGTGTATCTTCCCCATGATTCTATGGTTTCCATAAATAACTTTTAAATAAAATTAAAATAACTTAAAACATTTAATTTTTTGACTTGGCTTTCGACATAATCCATGGTTTACCAAGTCACTGCAGTAAAAGTATCCTAAATAGTTACTTTTCACTAAAGTGTGTTACAAGGTTGAGAGTATGAAGGACCTCTTTTAATTCTATATGAATTATCTATTATTCCTTGTATCTTATATAACCTTGAGTGGGGAATGTGAAACAATAATAAACAATTGGGAGGTTATACTAAAATCTGCTATATAAACATGGATTATATCTTAATTTTAAATCTACTCCTATTTCTTTTAATTTTAAATTTTAAGGTATTGTCCTAATCAATTGTCATAATTTTGTTAAATATTTATCTACTTAAGTGCTAGTACACATCATGTTGAAATCTACATGCTTAAGGAATACTAGTAAACACTTATATATTTATTAGAGATGTCATCCATGAATGTGGAGAAATATCGCTTTGGTTTCCATATAACTTTTCTTGGAGAAGAAAACATAAATTCTACATTAAATATAGATTGGTTGCATATGTATTGTTATATATTATCTATTTCCTTTATCTTATTTATATCTTATTACCATGTGAAATATTGAAAAGCATGGTAAACCAATAGTAACACAAGGTTCAAGGAGAAAAATATACTTGTATTAAAAATTCATGTGTCCAAAAATTTAACCATTATTAAAAAAAGGAAACAATTATAATTAAATGAACCTAGGTTAATTTAATCACTATAAAGTAAACAATTAATCACTATAAACTAAAGAATTGAAACCTAAAATTAAATCTACTTGATTATAATATAACATGATTTTTTTTTTAATATTTATAGTGATATAATTCTTACATTCTTAAAACCCTTTTAAATCTGGGTAATAATTTTCCTTTTTTATTAAAAAAAAAAGGTTTTAAATGGAAAACATATGTGAACTTTTGTGCTTTGATCGGATGATGTGTGAAATTATATCTCCTACACCATATACATATAGTTCCTTCTTAACTTAAAAAACTACATATAATTCCTTCTTAACTTAAACAACTATATATATCAGCTCAGACGCATATACTTCCTTCTTAACTTGAAAACTATATAAAGTAGGTTTAACAATGTCGATACCAATTAGGGGAGAGATGTCTAATGTTGTGCAGGGATCAATAATTGATATAGTACTAGTCCCACCAAACCACCAGAAATTGAGACTTTTTCAACCAATATTTAAACAAAGAAAAATAACATTAAGTATAAATAAGTATTAATTTATGTCCAAAATTTCCCAATACATTGACTGAGCCCACAACTGTCCATAAATAGTATCTTAATACTTAAGAGTGCAAACCATATTGACCCAACTAGAAAACAAGTAAAACCATAAATGCTTCCAAAATGGTCTATTCCAGAAGTACAAAGTAGCAATGACTTCAACCCTTGCTCATCAGAACTGATGTTTTGTATCCCAAACAAATATCCATACCTGCACATAATAAAAGTGAATGTATGTCAGCCATAACTACTGTGTTGTTCAACAACTAAATCCCCTATGTTAGTAAATGACACCTAACCGAATAACATTTAAACCCACTTTGTTCAATAAATGACACCCAACCCAATAACTGTAATGAATGACACCCAACTCATTATATTTCTTATTAAAACAAATCAATGCACATGGATCAACAAATAGAAAATTCCCAACCATTAGATCACATCAAATTAAATCTAGACCACACATTCAAAATGAATCCATTGCAATCCATGTCCATCCATGTCCACCAATTAAATTCAAGTGCCAAAAACTATAAAACAAGTTCAACCACTGTTGAAGTTGCATGTTATGCTTTCAAACTATTCAACAACCTTGAAGAAAAAACATCACAAAATAGTTGCTAGTATATCCAGGTTAGTTATATCAATTACAACACATTTTTCTTACAGTTCTATTTTCATTTATTAGAGTTTTTTCAGTTTTAGTTCTTACAGATTCAGTTTCACTTACAGTTTTAGTTTCATGGAAATCAACACACAACCTACTGTTCTATTTCATAATTCACCTATTTCTATGTTTAGACTTACAGACGTATTGATGTGCCCGACAATATTTTAATTGCTTATTGTGCCCTGGCTATGAACCATCTCGATTAGTAGGAAGTTTCGAGTATCTCAAGGGTTCAGGCTCTCATATCTCACTTCGTGTCTTGCATTATTCCTATTTGTAGGCGTTCTTCAATTATTTGTATGCGTTCTTCAAGTGTTTCCAGGAAGATATTCCAAACTTTCTTCTGATATAGTCTTTCAAAGTAGGAGAACTATGGGGTCATAATGGACATCAAGGTCAATCATGTACCTCGTTAATCTAGAAAGAAAATATCGACGAGCCTAAGATGGTGGAAAGGAAGGGATCAGAGTGCCTTATCGAGCCGAGCTATAATAACCAGAGAATGAGGAGCAATTCCATATAAATCAAATCAAATTAAAACAACAATGAAGTCAAATAAGGCATGTCATGAATCACTGCAGGTCATCCGATGACTGAAAGTGTCCCACCAAAAGAAATAAATCAAATATCAAACCAAACCAAACCAAGAACAATTCCTCAACAATCAAGAATAAATCAAGATCAACATACAAGGACATACAGGATGAGATAAATGTTTTCTATAGGTTTAATTTCCCCATTCATCTAATGAGAAAAACAACAATACTTGAACCAATAGAGTGCAATAATGACACCTTGAAAATAAATGGAGAATGACATTTTAAATACTAGAACATGGAAATTACAATGAGATATACATATTTAATGGGTTTTTAGAAAACTTGCATTTAACAGAGAATGAGTACATCAATGAAATTAGTAATTTAAATCAATTTACATATTTACAAGAGAGAAGGCCAATATACGTGGTCTAATGTTTGACTATTGTCATATGCTAATAATTTGGAATGCAAATCCAAATTCTCAATTCATGCTTGATTCATATGCATTAGTGACATATTGTATCTCTTACATGATGAAACTCAATAAAACAATGACAAATACATTTAAGAATGTATGGGAAGAGCAACAAAACAAATTCCAATTTTGTGCAAACCATAGGTAGTCTTGGAAAATCCTTCCAATACTTGTAGAAAATGTCTACACAAATATAGACATCATGCAAAAAATAGGTAGGAACATGATGATCAGCTCAATTGAAATTTGTTTAACCATAATTTCACAAGGAAATTTCTTTTTGAGTATCATTTTTAACAAAATCTTAAAGAAATTTTAAAATAAGAAACAAAAACTATGGCCCAATTGGAAGATAAGCATATATTTATTGTCCTTGTGTTGGCTGCAATATAGATCAGAAGCTTCAAATGAGTTGCTTAATTAGTGGTCAAGTATTGCAATACAACTTTCGGTGTTGAAACTGAAAACCTTGTATGAGGCCAACAATAAACATCATCAAGACTAATGGTAGCATAAACAAGACCTGCAAAATAAATTGAAGAAAAAGTTGAAAGGAGAAAAGGAAAATGGGGTTTAGATCATTCTTGAAATATGATCAGAAAGTAAACAAAACAATGTAAAAGGAAGAAAATAACATAAATAAATGAACAAGTAGTGGAAGGGGCTTATTGGAAGGTTGTTGTACACAATGGGAAACCTATTAGAATGAAGGACCACAAAGGCACAACCAGCCTCAAACTATTGCAAATATGGCAAACTGCACCCTCATTCTGATTTGATATATGAGGTCAATAATTACTCAAAACATTACAAATTGGTAATATGCTTTCCTGATTTAAGAAAAAGGCATGACCTCTCTTATATATGTAGATAATATGCAAATAAGAGTTGTAGTTGAAATGAAAGTTTACATGACTAGAAACTTCAACCGTAAGTGACATGAGGAAAAAAGTTGTTATGGTGGCCAAGTTTTGATCAAGAGTACTTCAGGGGGTCTTAAGTTGGAGCCTTGGTCAAATTAAATAGCATGCTTGGTTTGGCCAATGATAACTCCTTGGTAGCCAGAGATCCATTTATGGAGAAGTGCATCCTTACAGAAAACAACAAAAAGACAAAACAATATTTTAAGTAGTCAAACTGAACAAGAGCTATGTTGGGAAATGCATAATAAAACCAATTAATACAGTCATGGTATTTTAAGTGTAAAGACAAGTTATCAAAAAAACAATCACTGATAATTTTGAAGACATACAACAAAATGATTATGTATATTTGATTTTTCAAGGATACTAACATACATGTTGATAATTTCCTATAATAAAGCAGAAGTATTTTTGAATTATATGATAGAATAATTTACAAATATTCTAACGTCTAAATGCATATAATAATTTTACAGGTTGTTGCATCTATGGCAAAAGGTAGTTATGTTTCTTGTACAAGGAGAAGTGGCAGGAGAGTGACAAGGGCTGCGCAGTTGTGATGCACATCGTCTGATGAGGACAAGAAAACTGATGTCAATGTCAACAGTGCCCCAAGGAACATTGTTGAGGATGACCATGTGGCTGAAGCTGATGTTAACACACCATCAGCCACAGAACCACCGTCAACAGCATTCCAAGGGGCAAGTTCAACTAAAAATACCAATGCTATAAGAGGATGGAAAAAAGAAAAAATGTTAGTTGCAATTGATGACACGGAGTTTAATGGATACTTAGTTCGATCATCTGCAAAAAAAACATGGTATTCCTCCCTCATCAATACATTATTGGATAAATGGACTGACTCATACAAAACTTAGAGGGCCTCTTACAGTTATGACCGAGGAGGAGGAGGCCGAGGTGGTTGAGTGGTGTAAAGAGATGGCCCAATTGGGACATGGGATAGAGTTGATACAACTCAAATCCACAGTTGTTCAAATCTGTCAAGGGAGGCAAAACCCATTCAAAGATGGGTTTCCTAATAAATCATGGTGGTTTGTGTTTAAAAAAAGGCATACAGAACTTGTATTGCGTAGTGCTGAGGGCCTTGATAGAGACAGATCATTAAATTTGTGCCCTGCAGTTGTGCAAAAGTTCTATGCCACACTTTCTAGTGCTTACGATAAACATTCTTATGGAGTAGACCATTTATGGAACTGTGATGAAACAAGTTTATAGGCAGGGAGGAATTGTGGCATGCAGGTAATTGCCAAGAGAGGGAGCCAAAATGTGCCAAAGATTTTGCCTAGGAGTAGGGAGTGGATAACTGTTTTATGTTGTCTCAATACAATTGGTACTTTAATACCAGGATTTTATCTATTCAAAGGTAAAAATCAACTGAAAAACTATATACAAAACTGTGAACTAGGTGCATGCATGATTTCACGTCCCCATGCATGGATGACTAAAGAACTATTTTTAATTTGGCTTTTTCACTTTGCTGCATCGATACCAGGTGGCGTCTCGCCTAATAAAAGACACCTATTGATATTAGATCGCCATGGGAGCCACATCGCTGTATAAACAATTGAGGAAGCAAACAGTTTAGGCATCAACCTATTGACATTTCCCGCTCATACCACTCACAAACTGCAACCCCTTGATGTTAGTGTGTTTGGCCCTTTCAAGAACTATTTCAGGTTAGAGCGCGCTGCATGGATGGCAAAGAATCTAGGGGTTGAGGTGAAAAGTTTGGAGCTAGCAGAGCTTGCAAGTAAATATTTTAAAAGGGCTTTGACATCATAAAATATCAAGGATGGCTTTAGGAGGACAGGAATCTAGCCACTGAACTATGATGCTCTTATGCATGATACTGGTTGTAGCCAAGCATTTCATGTGGATGGTCAGGAATAAAGGAATGCCCAAACAGGTGTTGAAGTGTAAGAAGTAGATGACCAATATGATGTTGTTGCAGCTGGTAATATGATTTCCCTCTCTCAAGGACACTTATATTATGAAGATGATGAAATTGTATGTGAAACATAGTATAACCATGAACAAATTTGCAGTAACATGGAGATTGTTCCACCACCTCAAGAACATGAAACTCCTATTGTTGATATTATTAATGACATTGTTGAACATGCAGCTAACAATGACCAATTGACATTGCCAAGCCAAGTAACCCCACCTTCATGGTTGGCAGAAGCAATGATTAATATGAATGCACATAGTGTCTCAACAACCAATGAACAAAGCATGAACATGCCCTCACAACCAACAAGATTGAACAGTGAAATTGCTCTTTTTTTTGTGGACAATAGATCATTGGAAGAAGATGAATCACATAATGAGGCATCAAATGAAGATAATGATATAGTTCAATTAGTTCCATTAGATACTGAAAGGGAAGTACCAAGCAATGACATGCAGGTGGGAGGGGTGGAGAAGATACTTGGTCGGTTCCTAAAGCTACTAGTAGAGAGAGTATCAATGAAAAAAAGCAAGTTGCACTGGGTAGTCTTCGTTTGGGTTGAGGCTCACAGTTACTCACCTCAGAGGACTATATAAACCTATTAGTTGAGTCTGAAAAAAATAAATTTGAAATGAAAGGATTAAAAAAGAAAAAGAAAGATCTAGTCAAGGAGAAGAAGACAGCAAGGATTGTTGTAGTGTAACTTCGAGTAGATGAAAGGCTTGAAAGAGATAAAGCAAGACAATTTAAGGACCAACAAAAACAAATGGCAAGACAGGAAAAGCAATCAAGAAAGACACAACAAATGCTTGAAAAGGCACAAGGGATGATCAATATGGTTGAAAATGATACAAGAATAGATGCTGAAAATAGGATCATTTCAAACTCATTGGACTCGATTGCAGATAATACACCATTATTCCAAGATCTCATAAATATTCAAGTGCCTCACTATCAAACTAAGGGTTTACCCACTTGCCTTATTCCTACCAAAGTTGGTGGATTACACACCTCCACTTAATGCAGGGGTCAATAGTGCAAATGTGAGGTATGGGTACTCAATACCTCCATGGTTTGAAGCTGCAAATTGGACTTAATAATATGGAAGCAATCAACCATTTCCTAATCAGCCTTTGACAGGTAGGCCAACCTACCTTGTTGAAGAAGGTAACTCAGGGAGTTTTGGCACTCAAGATTCTCAGGGCCATAAAGAATAGGAGTGTCATATGTTTTTGGTTGTAACCACATTATGATGTGGATTTTGGATGGATTGTATCTTTTCTTGTCACAGAAACATTTTGGCTTAAAACCTAAGTTGTTTTATTGCTTTGAAACGCTAACAACATTATGGTTCTATGCATTCACTACATTGAAAAGCCAACAACAACTTGGTTGGTTGTAAAGCAGTTTTGTTTGCGAGATAACCACAAATGGTTATAAAAAATTGATTAATAACACTGAAAGACTATTTATTACAGTGGAAGAAATATAATTTATCCTCGTTACGAATCTAAACAAGGATTAAGTCCTGACCTACCTATCTATTGCAGTGGAAGAAATATAATTTGGGCTGGTTAAAAAACCAAACAAGGATAAAGTCCTAACTCGCCTTTCGTTATTGGATTGCTCTCCTATTGAGATACATGGCTTCTTGATCAGGCTTGTGCCATATTCAAGTGTGGATTGATAGTCAAACACCTCCCCTCACTCAATATTCATAGTTAAGATTTAGCTATAAGAAACTCATAGCATGCAACCATGGTTTCCATAACATGAATAAATTTAAAATTCCAAGATCAAGCAAGTAATATTCATCTAGTGATGTGCAATAGTACACTTACAAAGGGCATTGGCTTCACAGCGAGATAATGTTGTCTATAGCCTATATTTTAAACATATATTTAAAAGGAAAAAGAAATTAAGGTTCTGAATTTTTGACTCGAATCTGATCAGGCTCACACTTACAAACATGACAAAGATCCAGAATCTCACATTGTAAATACATTATCGAAACTTAAAACCAACAAAGCAAGATCCAGGGTTGACAGGAAAATAGAATGCAAGCAATAAGAGTTATTTTTAACTGTATCTACCAAAAAATCCCTACTATTTATAATAGCTTTCCCATTTCATAAATATTATGTTTCTTATTATGTAGCACGAATATGTTTGTAAAACAGATCTCAGAACAACAAATTACCACAACCCATTCCAAACAACTATACTAGTTAGAATATGCTTGCAAAACAAATCTCAGAACAACAAATTACCCCCACCCATTCCAAACAACTGTACTAGTTAGAATATGCTTGTAAAACAGATCTCAGAACAACAAATTACCCCAACCCATTCCAAACAAGTGTACTAGTTATAATATGCTTGTAAAATAGATCTCAGAACAACAAATTACCACAACCCATTCCAAACAACAATGATAAGCAAACACAAAAATGAACTTCTAAGAAAATAAGTGAAAACCTCCATTATTAGAGTTTGGCAAGATTAAAATGAGAAAACTTTATCTAGCTTCTAGCCAAAATTTTATGTTTGCTAGAAAAGAAAAATACCAAGAACTATCATGGGCCAAACCTACAAAACTCTAAACCCTCAAAATCCCAAACTTGCAAAACCCTAAACCCTCAAAACCCCAAACCTACAAAACCCTAAACCCTCAAAACCCCTAACCTGCAAAACCTTAAACCCTCAAAACCCCTAACCTGTAAAACCCTAATCCTACATGAAACTCCAAGAGCAAAATTAACAAAAGTTCCAATAGAAGGTGAGGTGTTGAAAAACACAAAAGGTGAAGGTGAAGTGTTGAAAAACATAGTGTTTAATGGCTGGTAGGATAAAATCCTACTGGATAGAAGCTAGGTCAAGCATCTTCCATGTCTAGAGCTCGCCAGACCTTCTCCAGAGCTCACCAAACCTGCAACAAGTTCGAAATTAGCCAATGCAGAAACCAAAAAACCAATAAAACCAAACAAAAACCAAAAATACCTAAAATTACCTGTAAATTTACCTTCGACCTCGAAATGACAAAAATCAGTATTGGCTCCTCCCCAAGTAATAGGTTGCGAATGAAACAACCACCAAGGACACCCTAAACCTCCGGCGATCCAGAATGAACAACCATTGCAAGTGAAATGAAACAATTCCAACAAAAACCCCGTTCGGTTAACTGTCACATGCAAGCAAACAATGGTGGACAGAAGCGGAACAATGGCGGACAGTTTGTACAAGTAATGGAGCCGTCCCGCCATCATCGGTGGAGGGCTTCATCCAAACATAGGTCCCAAACAGAAAAATAGGGAGCAGAGCACACATCATGGCAAACAGGTGAAAACAACTGGGCGTCAAGTTGAAAAGCTGGTTTTCAAGCTTCGACACCTACCACAACACGTGGCAGTCCACGTCGGGCAGGTGTCATACATGCAATGGAAATGTCCACATGGGTTTAGGTGAGGTGGAGGGGGGGACGCATAGGTAATGGCATCCCTCCCCTACTACTAGAAGCAACTGGTTAAACATTCTAACAATTTTTATAATATAGTTTCAATAAAAAAAATTATATTGTTCTTAATGTTTAGTAATATGACCAATAAAAACTAAATGACAATATTATTTAAAAGAAGAAAAAACTTATATACATAAGTTGAAATATTATCATTAAATTTCTCGATGAGTTGAAAGATTACCATAAGTCACCTCACGAGCTGAGTAGCAGAATTGGGAAATTGTGAAAACCATACAACCATAAAATACTCCCATTCTAAATGAAAGGGGTAGTAAAAATGAGTTTTGTATATATCCGAATTTAAGAAGCATCATGGAGCCTTAAAACTAAAATTTGTCCAAATGTCAGACAGTTTAAAGTTCTATTGGGACATATTTACTTTCCCATTTAATATATACAACGAATTTACAATATATTAATTTGGGATTGTGGATGAACACATGACTCCCTCTTACTTCTTCCTAGGGTGCCAGAAACTACTTGTCTAGTTGCAAAGACACAAAAAATTTGTATGATACATTAGTGGAATAATGATAATATTAATATCAGGAGAATCTTAAACGAATTTATATAATAGCCTTAGGTTCTGAAATAAGTTTATATACCACGAGAACAGCTCAGGTGTATATTGATTTGAAGTGAGATCAATAAGAAAAAACCTTATTTTCAATATGAAATGTGATATGATCACTAATCACATTCTTGTTTCATTAATTTTAACTAAAAAACAAAAACAAGCTACACTAATTCCTTTGCCACAAGTGATAATAAGATTTGCATGTATTATGGCAAGATTATAACTAAATATTATTAAACTAGATAAATGACATTTTAAAATATAAAAGATACTTAAAAATAAACTTTTCAATAATATTAATCCTCATCCCTTTTTATTTCACTTAGACTAATATAATCAATATAATTTTGTTAATCACTAATTGCTATTTAGAATAGCCGTTGTCTATAATGAGACTTTTTGGAAGCCTTTCCGGTGGGTTTTTCCCGTCAAAATCCGGCAGCAATTTATTCAAATCGCAAGTTTGATAGCTAGTTTCTGCACAATCGAAGCGTCCCAGGAGTTTTTCAGGGTGCTGAATCCAAATATGTAGTTAAAAAACCATTTTAACTGCAACAAATCAAGATTTAACCTAAATTTCTTCGCAGGATTCCATCGCCGAAATCTCCAAAAAATCGCTTTATAAACAACTCCTTTAGAATATTAACAAGTATACATCGAATGATAAATTTTGAACTCGATTATAACATCACATCTCAACATGTGTTTTCTTTCCAAATTCATTTGAATAACCATTAAACATTAAATTCTATACCGATGATTACCTAAGCGAAAATTAAATTAAATGATAATGAATAATTTAGAACTATAAATGTTCCATACCCATTCATGACTCCAGTCAATTTTAAATAGATAATTCAAAATATTTAACATTCGTCCATTGTTACTTTACGTATGCCATGAACTTCTCAAAATTTTCTTCATGTAACATTAATGAGAGTGAACGACGGTTCGGGATTTCTCATATGCATAAATTTATCATATAACATTAATGAGAGTGAGTGACGAATGAGGATTTCTCAGATAAATAAATTTATCATATGTTGTGATAGGGATGAAATCTTAAAAAGTTCACCGTAAAAATAAGGAAAAGTTTAAATCCAAGTTGCACGACCACCTTCATAATAACTCTATTTTTAACATTATTTTTCATTCATATATATATATATTTATTAAAATCATATTTTTATGATAATAAAATAAAATATTTAATCTAGATAATTAATAATAAATTAAATTCTCTAATATATTTAATAAAATTACTAAGCGTTTCAAAAAAAATGAGTTTTTGAGTAATCAACAATTTCTAAATATATTTAAATAAAAATTACTTTAGGTTTCAAAAAAATGAGTTTGAGAATCAACAATTTAGGTGATGTTCTTCCTAATTATTTTATGTCTCTTTATTTTTACTTTTCTATTTGGAATATCACGTTGGTCATAAAATGTAAAATAATCCATTTTTTGTTTTTTAATAAAATATTTAGACTTGAAAAATAAAAATAATTTTTTATACCACAATTTAATTAATAAATGAAATGGTATTTTCTCTTATAATATAGAGTTTCAATTTTGAACAAGATTGTTATTTTTATTTATTTAGAATAAATTTTCCTTGTTTAGAATGAATTTTTCCATTAATAAATGGATTCAACATCTTGCAAATTGCTTAAAATTATAATTCTTAAAATATCTATAATATTTTACAAAAGTGATGAAAAAATTTGGAAACAAAATTATTTATTTATTAGTTCAACTACTTTTTTTTGTATTTTATTTTTTAAAGTTATAGTAAATCATAAATTTAATATATTTTATAGACATTAATTATATAATATATATTGATATATAGATAATATATATATTATTTGCTTTGAGATTTTTTTTTGTCTTCTGAAAAGTTTGATACCAAAGAAATATTTAAAATGCTTTTAGATTTTTATTTTTATTTATTTATCTATTTTTATAAGTACACAAAATTAAAATTTAAAAAAATATAAAACAATTTTATATACATTAATTATATATTATATCATATTTATATATATATATATATTATATATAATCTCTATTTATTTGCTTTGAGGTTTTTGTTCTTTTAGAAATTATACCAAAGAACTATTTAAAATGCTTTAGATTTTATTTTTATTTATTTATTCTATTATAAGTACACAAAATAAAATTAACAACAAAAACTATAAGAAAAAATTATTTAATTAATTATTATTAAATAATGAGTAAAAAAATCAATGTGTTGATTAATAAAAAAACTTTATTAAAGAAGTTTAATAAATATAAACTACAAAAATATTTAGTAAAAGAAATAATGATATAACCTTTACACAATATAACCTTTGAATTCATAATTTATAAAAAGGGAAGTAATGTTTAGTGACTCCTTAGAGGAAGAAACTTCTTTTAAGCACGAAGCCAATATCATACCAACTCTTAGCAATAATTTTATAGTATTTTAGTTGTATAAATCATTGTTCACTATTAGAACTCTAACTACTTGTGGTCCCATTATTAATGAGTATCAAACACCTATTGCCTCTTATAGATGACCTATTTCAAACCTCGTAATGTGGGATAAAAATAAGTTCCTCTTTCAAACTTTAGTCACTCCTGTTATCTTATATGGCTGTGAGGTTTGGGGTTGCAACATCTCCAGAGAATCATGGAGAAAGATTGAGCAAATCCAGAAGCATTTTATAACTTATAACCTGAAAATTAAAAGTAATATACCCTTTTCTATTCTCCTTATAGAATCAGGTCTTTCCCCTATTGAGATCCTAGCTATGATTAGGTTTCTGCTGTATAAGCACAAACTCAATAACATAGACGATCATAGACTTCCTAAGCTAGCTTTAAATTCCAGCCAAAACCACCTAAGGTTCAATCGAGGGTGGCATAAAGACACAAGGGCACGGTTAAACTATTGGGAGATCAACGAGAATGATGAATGGCAAAACATTAATAACATTAAAGATATTGTTACTTCTAAGTTCAAATAAAAAATGTGGTGTAAGAAAGATTTAGCGGCTAAAAGAAAATTAAGTTATTATACGAAGGTCATCAACCCCACCCTAGAAGATCAAAAGTATCTCTCTATTTTAACTAGGTCAAAAAAGAAATTTAATATAGCAAAGATTAGAATGAATTCTTATGAGCTCCATAGTGAAATAGGTCATTGGGCAGTTCCTAAAACACCATGGATGGAAAGGATCTACCATATATGTGAGAATAGGAATATCCAGGATGAAAACCACTTCCTCTTAGAGTGCCCCATGTACAACCACATTAGGTCTTAGTTTCACAATCTTTGTTACAATACCGACCTTCCTAGCCTTTTACAATGTCAAAATTATAGTGAGCTCAGGAGGCTTCTCTCCAGGGTTTTTGAGCATAGGAATAAAATCTTAAATCAAAATAAATAATTTGTTTCTTTAGGTCCGATAGACCAATGTTTGGTTTCAATTGGCGTTAACCATCATCATCATCATCAACAACATTTAAAAATTCATTAAATCTGGTAAATCTTATTAAAAGAAAATCAAATCACCTTGTAAATGAATTAACAAAGCTTTAATGAATAAAAAATAAGAAGTGTGATTGAACATGCTAATTTTTTTTTATAGAAAAGATAGTCATGTTAGTGAAACAAAAAACTATATATAAAGTTGTATAATATAGATTGAATATTTTTGGTAAGAACAAAGTAAATGAATGAAAATAAATAGTGTTTTAGGTAAGCATGAAGCTAAGTTGCGGAATATTAAACATATTTAACAAAAGTTACACAAATATCACCTAGTTCATGAATAGGGGAAGTTGGAGCATTCCAACAAATTCATAGTTTTGAGTGAACCTTTTCACCTTCAAGCGCATGTGTAAGAATCTAAAGGTTTTATCATATTAGAAAATTGGATACTTGTTTATTGGATATGGTTTGATAGAATTTAACAAAACATTAATGTATTGGAATTAAGCATTGTAATGCAATTGCACGTGTTTTACTAATTAAAGACCATGTCATCAGGTATTAGATATAATGTAAATAAATGGAATAAGCCCCATTTTCAAATTATGTTTTGTTTTACCTATGGTTATGATATATTTTTTTATCTATTTTATGTAATGTTGGTTATTTGATTTCAAGAGTTATTACATGTTTTTGGTTGTTATTACATGTTTTGGTTTCAATGAGATTATTAAAATCATAGTGGTTAATAATTAACTCTCTATGTGCTGATTGTGGTATAATAATTAGAGGTTTATAATATTGATGGTTAGCTAAAGATGAGTTCTAGGATGGAAATTTCTCATATTAGTTATATTAATAACCATTTAGGGATTAACATAATACGGGTGAGACCTTCCCCATTAAAGGAATTGAAAATGATAGCACTTATATTACAATGAATGTTTTGTTCAACAACAATATGTATCTAGGTTTGAAATTAATCCAAAAAATGGTTTAACAACATGATATTTTTATGAATTTTGTAGATATTTGGAATTATGATTTGTGTTCTTTTTGGAAGCTCAGAAATTTTATATTAATTAAAAAAAAAACAAATAAATTTCTTTCTTTCACATGCTATTTGTCTTCCATTTGGGAAACTAGTCTCGTAGCAAATGTTCACTTTTCTTACAGTACTTATCGTAAAAGTAGCCAACTCATCGTTAAAATGAAAAAAATAACTAATGGAAATAAATTTCTAGAGATTAAAAACTAAAACAAAATAGTTCCACTATAGAAAATTTTGACCAAACAACTAGCTTGCCTAATCATGCCATGCTATGGGAAAGTCTACCTAGATTGGTGGGGAAGAGTCACTTTCTTATATAAATGGGCTAA
Organism: Pinus taeda; assembly: GCA_000404065.3. Taxonomy (NCBI): domain Eukaryota; kingdom Viridiplantae; phylum Streptophyta; class Pinopsida; order Pinales; family Pinaceae; genus Pinus; species Pinus taeda. The sequence goes on from APFE031400629.1 coordinate 43,441, forward strand.
AAGTAATTTCTACCTACTTATTGGCTAGGACATAGAATTTTAAGTCTATTTTATCGATTTTCTCCATCATTTTTGCAATGTGGAACAAAGCCTTATGTTGAATGTTTAACTGCTGAATAGGAACTATTCCTATAAGAGTTTTTTATGTGCCAATATTAGTTGACTATTTTGATTTAAGATTCCTTACGAGACAAAATTGAAGTACAAAATTTTGGGATTCACTCCCTTGATTGCATTTCTACATGATGCTTAGGAATGAACCTATGGTCTTGATGAAATTCCTATTCAATCTCTAAAGTATGGGTCATGGCTTATTAGGATGAAGCCTAAGCATGTAGTTATGAGGAGGATGGAGGATAGATGATGGGAATTTGAGCTTACTGGGGTTGTAACTCTACCACGTCTTCCACATCCATATATTATACATCTAACCATATAGGGATGTGAGAGAATAGATAGGGGAGAACTAAAGAACATAGTTTCATTCCCTATGAAGGATAAGAGATAAAATCACCTAAACAGAGGAAAAGGTAGATTCTTAAATGAGTAAAATTCAAATTCAAGGATGGGAACACGTTGTATTTCTTGGATTGAAAATCCTCGTAATATTCTCAAACTAGAAAACCATGTAGAGATGCGAACATTACGAAAGTTTAGAATGCAAGTGAGGAAAAGGAGAATGATAGGAAGATAAAAATTAATACCAAAAAATGACTAAGGAGATGGTAAGAGAGCCAACTAACTATAAATTAGACTTTGAAACTTGATTTTTATATTGAAAATTTTGATGTAAAACCAATAAAGACTAGAATTACATTGAAACTGAATCAATGTATCTACCAACACCCAAGCCTAGAATTGATAGAATGGGATTAAAAAAAGTCCACATTTAACCAAAAGACTTGAATTTTACCAAATAATAAATACATTACACTCGGAGGAGACCCTTCGAGCTAACTACTCAAAGCATGAAAACCACCTAGACCATAAAACCTGGAGATTCCAAATACAACACGAGAAAAAAGTAGAATGAAAAATAGCTAAGTAGACCATAAAAGACTAAGTTGTTTACAAACAAAATTCCTTGATGCAACTTTCATAATATGATAGACCAATAACGTTCTCAACTTCATCCACCATTCTCTATCATAATTCCTCCACTTTCCAATCAAATCCAAATCTAGGTAAATCATGTTAGGAATAGGATTGAATGCCATCTCCCTATCTGATTGTCCTTTTGGAGCTTCCTTAGTGCTTCTATCAACCATGAAACAAACCTCACCTTCCACATTATCAACTTCATCGACCATTCTCTGTCATAATTTCTCCACTTTCCCATGAAATCCAAATAAATTATGTTAGGAGTAAGATTGAATGTTATCTCCCTATATGATTATCCTTCTAGACTTTCCTTATTACTTCTATCAACCATGAAATGAACCTCACACACCTTCCTATAATAGACAACCATTTAGATACACTATGTTTTGTAGGAATTTAATGAACTAGGTGGCATACAACCTCCTTCATTTAATGTCTTAGACGTGAAAGAAAGGGTTTGCATCCCACTTCTACAGACACAACATGGGGAAAATATTATTGTCATGTTAAATTATTGTTATGTACAACATTAGTAATTTAGATAATTTAACCTCTTTTGAGTAAATATGCCAAGGTTTTCAATGTGCCTTACTAATTGATAAGCATGACATCTATGATGTCTTCTTGCTATAATTTTTAGTGGTGTTTCTTGGATGGTTGTGTGGATTAGAAGAGAATCCTTATCTATCCTAGAAAGTAAGGAGGGATTTAGTGGAATGTTACAACCTAATTGAATTATAGATATTCATTCATGAAGTTATAAGAGTTGTTTATTTTTAGGTCAAAATCATAGTAGAAGGATACATTAGTAAATCTTGCAATTTAATTTAGCTCATACTTTTTACAGGTAGAGAAAGAATTCATGAAGTGAGCATGTGGAAGGATGGTCAAATAAATTTCAACCGTGGGTGAAGATAATTATATGAAAGACTATTATATTCTTTTTAACCCAATAGTCATGGTTACATAACCATTTTTGCTTGGGGTTAACCTCTCATCGATTCAAAATAATGAATAGTTGAATTGACATGGTACCATGGAGGAGGCATAATCTCAAGGGAGAATATAGAAGTATTGGAAATGAGGTGTAATATATGAAAAGTGGTGGAAGAATGAAATAATGGAGGTTTTTCACAAAGAGAAAGAGGTGAGTGGAGATATTGAAGAGAAGGGAGGGAGGAAAATGACTACACAAGTTGAGGTGATGGAAAAGGGGAATGAAACCTAACTAGTAGTTGAGAGAGTGTTGCTTCATAGTGCAGGCAACATTGTAAAGGATGATAGTGGAAGGAATGTTTAAAGAAGTAGAAAAAGTGATAAAGTAAGCTTGGAGTATGGATTTTTTCTAGCTAATTGATCAAGGATATTTTATCAAGAAGATACCACTAAAGAAAATTTTGATTAGCAAATAGAATAAGGCATAGGCATAGTTATGTATATATTTTCTTCTTCTTCTTTTTGTTCCTTTTTGCTAAAATTGAGTATAAACTGGAAATATAATAAAAAACACATAATAAACTAAATCCATTAAATTAGGTGAGAAAAGCAAGAATATGCTACAATAATTTCTACTCAGTTTTTCAATAAGCAATAGTAAGCTCTCAAAATAATGCATGGATTATCCCATGAGCATAATGATAAGTTCTTAACAATATAGAAGATGTTTCTAATATATAAAATATACAATATTATTCCATAATGTAAAGACAAGGTTACCCCTTTCATTTCAATTTGCACTAATATAATAGGTAGAATTTTTCTAGCTATTAATTACTATTTAAAGAATTACCAATCATGTTTACTAATAATGTTTGAGCTTGATTCTAACATTACATCCTAACAACTTGTATTTTTTCCCAAAATCATTTTATTGGAAAAGTTAAACACTAGATTATATATCGATGAGCACATCCATACAAATTAAGTGGTTGGTAAACACCAATAGGAATAAAAAAATATTACCTCATGATACATCTAGCATTTTTAAGAGAAATTCTTCGGCGTAAATCACAAGATAAATAATTTGTCGACGCGTTTCGAACCAACTAGTGTGGTTCATCGTCAGGACAAGTTGAAGAAACAGATCTAGCTTAGCATGTTAAATAGTCTGAGCAAAGCCTCCAACGACTATCTTAACCAACGACTAATTTTGACTTTAAGACTAGAGCCAAAATTATTATGATTTAGTGGAAATTAGTTAAATTAGGTGAATATACAAAAATATAAAATAATTTAAATGGTGTTAAAGGTTAGTTAAAAAGGTATTGTTTGATAGTTAAAAATTATAAGTTATTATTTAAATGGGAATTAGTTATATAAAGGACCTTTTCTTATACTTAATGTATAATTATATGTATATAAATATATATAAATATAAAAGTAAATACATCAAAAGGTTAGTTAGAAAAATATAGGAACGAGAAAATAAATTAAAAAAAAAATAATAAATAACAATAAAAATTATATATATATCTATATATATATATATATATAGATATATATAATGAAATAAATAAATTGAAATAAAATAATGAAAATAAATAAATCAAGCGAGCGACATATTCTAAAAAAAAAAAAAACTACAGAGCCAAAAGGAGAAACCCTTGGAGGAAGGAAAAGACAAGGCTCCAAGGAAAAAGATCTGTGAGAAAAGGGGAAACATCGAAAGCTAGAAAAAGCAAGACTAGGAAGAAAGGGTCGGTATCCACCAGCTACTGATCTTCTAGTCGTTATCTCTATTGAGATTTCTCGGCCTTCTTTCAATCTCAATAGCTTCCCTGAATTTACGGTGATGGAACTACGAAACCCTGGCAATAACGTTGGCCTCCTCAATACACATTTGATGCTTGGTCTTTTCTGCATGCTCTACTAACGCTGAAGACTTGGTTCTCCCATGTCTTAGGTCTGTTGCATGTCCGCTGATCCTTTGATGGATGGAGCGCCCCGTTTCCCCGATATAGGGGATCCCACAAGAATAAGGGATCAAGTAGACACCCTTCATATCCTTAGGATCAATGGGATCTTTCACTGATCAGAGGGATTTGCAAATAGTGTTAAGGGGCCTGAAGGTTGAGGGAATATCATACTTCTTAAGAATCTGAGCAATCTTGTCTATAGTTCCCTAGACATAGGTAAGATGGACCCCTAGCCGGTAGCCTTTAGGTTCTTTTTTGATTAACGAGTTTTTAGAGGCTTTGAAGAAAGCCTTCTGACCTAGGTGCCTACTATAGCCATTCTCCATAAAGACACTAAGGATATGGGATTTCTCCTTATCGAAGTTCTCCCTATCAGAAATCCTCAGGGCTCGAATAGCGAGGGTGTTAAGAACACCCAACTTCTGAGTAGGGAAATGATGGGAATCGGCATGAAGATACTGCTCAGTATGTGTTTTCTTCCGGAATACTGAGTGGGAGAGAGAACCGTCATTATTCTTCGATATAAGAATATCCAAAATTCTAAAAAATCATAAAATGAACTAAATTATATCTTTATTTTATTATTATTAATTATAAAAAGAATTAACATATGACTTAAATAAATATATTTATAAACATGTAATGAGGTTCTTAACTATGGAGGTTCATGCCCATTTAACCATGGGGATTAATAATCTATAATAGGATTTGTTATAATAATATGGGCCAACACCATGGCTTGCTAATACCACATGCCCAAAACAACCATAACTATGACATTTTCTTTAATTAATCACTTTAATTAAAATGAGAAATAGAATAACTACTTTTAATATAGATTTCAATGATTCATTTCAAACTACTACTAAAATTATTTTACAATACTTAATGGAATTTAAATCCCTATAATTCATTTAGTAATTATTGATAATTAATTAAAATTGTGAGAACTCTTAAGCCTACATAAAATAATAAAAATTTTGAAAATATTAAATATCCATTTATAAGTAAATGGATATGTTTTCTTATTTAAAATAATTATTAATAAACTCTCATATATATATATATATATAAACTAGAAAAGAAAAACAAATTCACTTAATAGGGCAACGTACATTAGTGAGTTGAAATGGTTCTCATGTAATATTGAGGAAAGTTATCGAGAAATTAACTCAAGATGGAAATATGCAACTAAAGGGTTATTAAGGTTTATTTTATTATTCAATTTGAACGAAATATGAAATAATATTGAAGTTAAAAGAGTTTATTTCATTATTTAGTTTCAATGAAATGCGAAATAATATTAAAGTTGAAGATAATTTGATATGAGTACTATTTTTTCAAGATTGTAAAATTAATTTATTTTAGCTTGAAAACTATAAATTTAAGAAAATATATAATTTTTTAAAATTTTATATTTTTTTAAAATTAAAAAATGAAAAATAGATTCTGAAGAAATTTTATTATTTTAATAAAATTTAATAATATTAAATCACGCAACATACATTAAAGATGCATTATTATTAGCTATTTTGTTTTGGGTAATTTTTTTTTGTTGAAGCAAGAGTAGGACCTTTTTTTTCATTAATAATTTACAAAAATTTAAAATATTACAACAAACTACATAGAAATGTGGTCCAAGGGAGAAACCCCAAGAACCAACCGAGATTGGGTTTGAGGCAAAAGTCTCCGCACCAAAAACCTAGCCTTTCCACAACTAAGAGTTAAACAAGAAGAAACCAAAAGTAGGACCTAAGCCATCGACAAAACGGAAGTTCAGAACAAAGGCCCCACCAACCCACCGAAAAGTGGAGGGAACCGTGCCCATAAGAAGCCCGCCGAAAAAGGAGGGGAAACACATTTCCTGCCAACACAACAACCTATCTCCTTCATCTCCATCATTGATCCGTCAGGCCCAATCTGACGACAGAGGACAACATCGAAAAGAAAAGAAGCATGACTCATAACCAACATGAACACCAACTAGCTCGGTTCATCCCAGCCATTGATCAGCTTCATTTGATCTGATGGACATGGATCATATTGCACCCACTCAAATTTCCGAACATTAGTGTGCGATGGGGGTGGTATTTAAACCGACCCCACTGCCACATGTGATCCTCTAAATGGAATCGCTGCCAAAATGAAAAAACTGTTTTCCGCCTGTGAAGCTTGCGATCACCAGAAAACCTCTCCCACACTGGTTTGCCAATTTTGGATGGAAAATTCTCGGTAATGTGGCTTCCAAGAGTTCCTATCACAGTGCCATACCTTCCTAGTTTGAGGAAAGAGGAATCACCCGCCGAAAAGCCATTCGGAGAGGATTCAAAGCCAATCGATAGGCAGCCATTTGCAATGGCCGAATCAACTTGATTCCAGGGCCCTGGCTCTACTTTGAAACACCAACCTGTCATCTTCTGCCTGATCATGCCAAATCACTTTTAAGCTGCTTTGAGGCAACTCATGCCATTTTGATGCAACTATGTTCTCTGTACTGATCACACCTTGATTGGCCAGCAGATCCACCAATTTGTTCACCGATCTTCGAACATGCTTAAATCTAACTGTACGAAGGCTCTGTAGGTGTTGTTGGACCCATCCAAAGCCCTGGATCAGCTTCCAGTTCTTTGATACTTTTTCTGGCATTGTTCCCCAGCTAATTTTCTTGAACGATTTGATTATGATCTCAGAGTCAGCTTCCACAATCATGTTTTGTCAATTTTCCTGATCTAGGAAATCTAAACATTGCTCCATAGCCATCAATTCCACCATGTTATTAGTAGCCTTTCCCAAATGACAGTGGAAGATGAAAAGGACACTTCCATTCTCATCCCTTAACACACCTCCATAAGCAGCAATGCCCGGGTTGCCTTTTGAAGCCACATCAATGTTGAATTTGAGAAAACGCTTAGGAGGAGGATGCCAGAAATCTTTCTCAGACTTCAGTGAGATAACGTTTCTATCCAATCCCTCAGGAGAAATCCCCTGCAAGCCTATCTCACAGAGAATTCTTAGATCATCAGTAGAGGGAGGTTTTTTAGGGAGATTGCGCACTATGGTACCCACCGTTTCACTGAGCTGTTTTAGGGTCAGCTAAAAAATGCATTGATAAGTCCTCTTTTCATTTTTGAAGATTCTGTTATTCCATTCTTTCCAAACATTCTAGCCCAATCAGTGTCAAGAACTTCATATTCTAGTTGGTTAGGGTGTTGTAGATATTCCCTTTGTCCCTATCCGTTTGATGGAAAATGGAAGCCAAAGAGTCCCATAGACAGGAGGAGAACATGCAATTATTGGGAGGGTGCTCCATAGTTTCCTCCTGAGCTTCACAAAGCTGACATTTGGAGCGCCCCAGAATGCCCTTCTTCCTAATATTATCCGAGGTTAGAATTTTCCTATGCTGGACCAGCCACATGAATAGTTTAATTTTCAAGCAGTGTCAAGAACTTCATTATCCGAAAAATTTTGTCTCTAGTTGGTTAGGGTGTTGTAGATATTCCCTTTGTCCCTGTCCGTTTGATGGAAAATGGAAGCCAAAGAGTCCCATAGACAGGAGGAGAACATGCAATTATTGGGAGGGTGCTCCATAGTTTCCTCTTGAGCTTCACAAAGCTGACATTTGGAGCGCCCCAGAATGCCCTTCTTCCTAATATTATCCGAGGTTAGAATTTTCCTATGCTGGACCAGCCACATGAATAGTTTAATTTTCATCCAGCCTTGATGTCTCCATAGGTTTAGCCAAATCTTATCCGAAATCTTAGAGTTAAGGTCAAGGAGAATGAGTTTTGCTTCCTTGAGATTAAAAGCACCCTCATTATTGTTACCCCATCTTAGCTGATCGTGGCCCTCTGATTTCAGAATGTTCCTTTGATCTAACATATCTTTTAGAGTTTTTTCTTTAGCCTTCAGGGTGTTATTATCCTTAAAATCAAAATTCCTCCAAGTTCTCCATTTTCCACTGTTGGTTTGATCCCAAAAGTGTTTCACTTCAAAAAGCCTTTTGCTATCTCTTTCTTCTTTGAAATCCATTAAGCCTTCATTTAATAAAATAGGTTCTTGTTGCCATCTATCCTCCCAAAAAAGGCTAAGGTTTCCTTCTCTGATTTCCCAAAATCTATTTCCTTGGACCAGGCCCCAGTTATCCCAGTCTTTATTCCAAATGTGCGAGCCCTTTCCGTGTCCCGAAATTCTTATTAGATCATTTATATGCCAAGTGCAGGCATATTTTGCTTTCCAAATTGTTTCCCACTATGCTTCTGGCTCTTTAACCCATCGCCACCATAATTTAGCTCCTAAAACCTTACTAAGAATCTCAGGATCATCTAAATCTAGCCCACCGAAGTTCTTAGGTGTGGAGATTTTTTCCCAAGCTACCAAGGCCCATTTCTTATGATTCTCCCCCTTACCCCAAAGGAAGTCTCTTTGAATGGTTCTGAGTTGATGCAAAACACCTTTGGAGCTCGGAGAGTAGATAGCATAAAGACTGGGATAGATTGAAGGATAGCCTTGGTTAGCACTAACCTACTAGCCAGATTTAGAGATCTAATAGTCCATTTCCTGACTTTATCTTGCAATTTGTTAATTAGTGGCTCCCATATGCTTTTGTGTAATAGTTTGGCCGTAAGAGGAACTCCCAAATATTTTGAGGGGAGGAGCTCCCTTTGAAAGCCCAAAATTCTGGGGATATTCCTCTGAATAGCAATGTGAGTATTAAAGAAAAAAATCTTAGATTTTGAGAGATTTACTTCCATACCTGAAGGCATGGTAAAGTCTCTCAGATTTGCTTGTAGGCTAGAGATTCTTTGACCGTGGGGATTCCCTGCAGCATGGTATCATCCACAAATTGTTGATGAGTTAAGGCCTGACCCTTTTCAGAAAGTTGGAGACCTTTGAATTTACCTACTACTTTAGCATGCCTGATCACACGACCTAGCCCTTACATCATGAGTATAAAGAGAAAGGTAGAGAGTGGATCTCCCTGTCTTAGGCCTCTTGAAGGAGTAAAAGTTTCTGAGGGTGAGCCATTAATAAGGATTGAAAAACTGGGAGAATTCACTAGGGCCATAACCCATCTGATCCAGTTATGCTCAAACCCAAAAGGAGTGAGATTTTTTCTGATATATGTCCAGTTCAGCTTATCATAGGCTTTGGTTATGTCCAATTGCATGATCATTTCAGCTTTCTTATTGATTGTCAATGAATGCACCACCTCATGAGCTTGAATGATGTTGTCAAGGATTTGTCTACCTTCCACATAGTTCGATTGTTCAGCCAACACCAGGGTGGGAAGAAGAGGTTTGAGTCTATTGTCCACCACTTTGGAAATAATCTTGTAGACAACATTGCATAAGGCAATGGGTCTGAACCTATCAGGAGTTTGAGCCAGGTCCTATTTAGGGATCAGGGAGATAAAGGTGGTATTAAGAGCCTTCAAAATGGTTTTATCCCTTCTAGAGTCTTCCACTATGTTCTGAATGTCCTGTTTTACTATATTCCAGCAAGCTTTACAGAAGTCTACATTGAAACCATCCGGACCTGGTGCCTTACCATTTTGCATTTCGTTTAGGACCTCACTAACCTCCTCTTCTGACACTGGTCTATTGAGATTGAAATTGTCCTCTCTGGAAACCATCTTAGGTATATGACTAGAAATATCCTTGATTGATTGATCTCTGTCAGAACATGTTTATTGTGCAATGCCACGAAAGTGCTGAACTAGCACTACTTCAATTTCTTCATGCGTGCTAAGCATGTTACCACCCTCATCCTTGATTGAAGAAATCCTGTTGTAAGCTCTGTTCGCCATAGTGGATCTATGGAAAAATCTGGTGTTGCGTTCTCCTTCTTTTAGCCATTGCACTCTGGATTTTTTCCTCCAAAAAATATCCTCCTGTTTACATAAGTTCTCCAAATCTTGATGATATTTAGCTGCTAGATCATTTTTCTCTTTATCATAACCCTCCATAATCAGGGTTTGGTTGATTTTCTCCATTTTTCCCTCTACATTTTTTTTTGCTTCAAAAAAACTACCAAATTCCTTTTTATTCCACTCCTTAAGCTGGAGCTTGATATGTTTGAGTCTTTTTTGAAGAAGGAACATTCTTGTGCCCTGAATTTCCAAATCATCTGCCCACCAGATGGCTATGTTATTGTTGAAGTCTGGGTGGGAGAGCGAGATGTTTTCAAATCTAAAAGGTCTATTCCTAGGTTTTCCAATGCCCCGAATATCTAGCTGAACTGGCCAGTGATCCGAGCCACCAAAGGGAAGAATGCCAACCACTATGTCCTTTTCCTTGATGATAAGATCATCTAAAATTATGAATCTATCCAATTTGGAGGCCACCTGATACTCTCCTCCTCTTTTATTGTTCCAAGTAAAAGTACTATTATTCATAACAATATCCACGAGCTTCTTATTATCTATGAAGGTTTAAAAAGCACAAGAGTCTTTGTTTAGAATTATGGTTCCTCCTTTTTTCTCAGACAACGATGTGATCATATTGAAATCAACCCCCTAATATCCATGGGTTTTTTGCATGTCATTCGCTAAGCTTCTATAGGGAATCTAGAAGCCTGAGTTTACTATCCAATCTTTGGGGCCCATACACATTCGTAACTAGGTAAATTTCCTTATCGCCCACTGGTTGAATGACCACTGAAAGATAATCTCTTGATGCTTCAACATCTATAATGTCGATATTTTGGGGGCTCTAAAGCGTGAGAATTCCCCCTGCTGTATTCTCTACTTTGACTTCTAGAAACTCAAATCTATTGATCCATTTGCTATGAACCTCATTTATTTTTTGAATGGAGCATTCAGTGTCCTGAATGAAGTTCACATTCGAAGCTACTTGTTTCATTATGTTACTTAGTAATCTTTTTTTTCTTTTACTACCTAGACCTCTTATATTCCATGAAGTGAACTTCATTATTAAATATTTGTAAAGGAGTAACTGGATAGGTCTTTCATCTTACCTGAGTCTATCATTAGCTTTCCACATTCCATCAACAGTTTGTTCTGCTTTTTCCAGCCCCTTTTCTTTCCTGGGATTCTTGATGCTAATCCTGGTCTGGTATTCATAGCTTTCCTTTCTTCGTTACCTTGTTTTTCATTTTTCCTTTGCTTTTTTGACCCTTTGTTCTGAGGTTTCCAGATGAACAAATGTTGAACTCTGTGGAACTCCTCTTGAGGTAACAAATCGACTCCCTCTCTGGTTCCTTGTTTCAAGAAACCTTCTAGATCTAGATTCTCTTTCTCAAGAATTTCCTGTAGTTCGCGATCCTCCATTTCCATATCACTCTGGGTCATTTCATGGTCCATTTCTAGATCTGTGTCACTCATCATGTCTTCTTTCTGTTTATTTCTATTCTGTGTTTGCTCAACATTATCTTCTTTCTCTTCCTCCACTGGACTGCCTCCCTTGATCTGATATGTTTGCATTATCACTTCTTCCTCTTCTAGGCTTGAAACCTATTTTTACTGGCCCATTGCTTGTATGTATGAGGTTGTTTTAGTGCCTGTTTGCTCCCTTTTCCTTTCTGGACCACCTTATGAAAGCTTTCAATATCTTTCATGGTGTGAGTTTTACCTTCTTTTTTTTCTATTTTACTGAGAGGGAAATCTTTGAATAGGTGCCCATGCTCATGGCATTTACAACATCTAAAAGGGATGTGTTCATAATCCACAGTTTTCACCCATTCTTCATCAAACACTTCCAATATTACCTCATCCGACAGATCTCCAGGGAGATCCATCTCCACACATATCCTTGCAAAGGATGTGTATTTACCTCTTATGGTGGTCTCAGAGGCTGTGACAAAACGCCCTAGCTTATTTCCTATGGAAGATAAGGATTCCAGTTGCCAATAATCTAAAGGTAAAGAGTAGAGTCTTACCCACACCAGAACTGAGGTAAAAGTTTCGCATTCTGGGACAAAATTCATCACCCATGGTCGCATATACAAGCCTGCAACTATGTAAAAGTAGGGCACTCCTTCAAATACTCTGTCCTTGTCTTCAATATTTGCAAAGAATACAGTAAAGAATTCCTTTTGGTTTCCAGTGGTATTTAATCGAAGTTTATAAAGCTTTTTTAGTGGGCCAAAAGCCCATGAATTTACAAATGACTGCATACGTCTGCATGTGGTCCCTATGTGCTTGCATTTCAGGATCATTTAACACCACTCTGGGCGCAATTGAGGTTTTGGGCTTGCATGGTCCCGTTTGCACTTTGCCTTTTATTTTTTGTTCCTTGTCCTCTTCCTTGTCGTCATTAGTGTTTTTCATTTCCTTTGTTTTAGAGCCATCCTGCTCCTTTTCCTTATTTCTTTGCCTTACATCATCAGAAGGATCTCTATCCTCTTCAACTGGTTTTTTGCCTCTATTAGCTACTGCCTGCTTATAGGAGGGAGTGGAGCTCCCCCCTTTGCCTCCCTCCATGGAGAACCAGCTCTGAAATTCTATAACCCTAGCTCACCATTCCGCGCGCTGCCTCCTCACTCTGTCGTTTTGGGTAAAATTAATGAAAATAAAAGGTAAAACCAATTAAAATGACATGAAGCCATACGTGATAAGTATACAAGTAAATGAGGATACAGTACATATGTGGTGAGGATGGTATATAATTACAAAAAATGTGTAAAAGTAATAAGAATGAGATGTAGTGGCATATTATCAATACTTTCTTATCACAATTGTAAAATACAATGAGGATGAGGTGTAAAACTAATGAATATGACATATACATCACATACCTTCTTTGATTAAATATTTGGCTTTGTTAGTATGCAAAAGTAATGATAATGACATAAAGTGAAGTATTTCTGAATAATGCTTTAACACAGGCTTAAAAGTAAGTAAATGAACATGAACGCTAAAAGCAGTGAGGATAGCATATAGTTAAAATCAATACACACTTTCACCACCCAACCATCTACCTTGCATATAGTTGAAATAAATGCACACTTTGGCCACCCCACCATCTACCCGCTTAGACGAAAGGTGTGTATTTGTTAGTATATAAAAGTAATGAAAATGACGTATAGTGATGTGTTTCTCCATAATTCCTTATCACATATGTAAAAATGACTCGGATGAGGTGTGATAGTGATGACTTAGTGATGGGTTGGTGAACGTGGGAATATGTCATCCTCACTATTTTTACACCTCATTCTCATTCAGTTTTATACTTATAATCAAACATTAATTAAAAATACATAATTGCATATCATAATTATTAGTTTTAAACTAATCACTTTTAACATTTAAAAACATATTAAGTTAAGGATAAGACTTAAAACGTATAATAACATTAAATATATGATTTTATATAATTAGATTTATTTTAGTCCCAAATGCACTCCACTCAAAAAAAATTGTTAGTAAGGAGTGATAAGCATATTTGTCACTATGGGTGTGGCAAATAAGCTTAATGAGTATCTCATAACATATTTCTTTTAAGAAGTAACGTGTATATTAATATACATAATATTAAAATCTTCTAAGTTTTTATTTTTTCTTATCGTAGGGAATTCCATGTTAGGAATTCCATGTTTCATTAACACCATATAGAGTATAGAAATATTTTGGTTCATGGTTTTAAGTTCAAAGTTTTTTCTGTAATTCAATGTAAAGTTCATAGCTTTTGCAATTCATTATAAAGAGTAATGAGTTTCATTTTACGTAATGGGTGCCCCATTCATATCAATGTATTGGAGAGCAATGAAAGGCTCCTAGAGTCATCTTTAGTGCATTTTTTTTATCCTTTCTTGTCAGTGCTAGTCAATTTTAATGCTTAGTATAGGTAATTGCAATCATTTTTAGCACATTGTGTTATCCTTTCTTGTCAGTGCTAGTCAATTTTAATGATTAGTATAAGCAATTTTCTAGTAGATTTATTGACCACCAATCTAGAATTTTGGCACAAGCAGAACATTTAGCTCCATGGGAGTGACATTCCATGTTATGGTATCCACTTGGATAGCCCTTAATCATTAGTGATAAGTAGGTATTTAATTGGAGTTTGACATCTTTGTAGGTTATAGTGTTTACTTGGATCACCCTTAATCATTAGAGATAAATAGGTTTTTAGTTGAGTTTTGACATTTTTGTCATGATCCTCTTGCATTTCCATTTCTTCAATGCATCCCTTTACACATATGAGATTCTAAATAAATAAGACTTTACTTGATAAATCCTCGAATCCTTAATGCATATTTATATGAGTTTAACACAATAAAAACCAATCATAATTTTATCGAAAATATGTTGATCTAACCCCTAAACCTTATAAATCTCTATTTATATGAGTTTAATATGAGTTTATTTGTAATATGTTCATCTAACCTTCTTGGGTTATTCAAGGTTACCCCTTTCATTTCAATAGAACTAATATAATAGGTAGAATTTTTCTAGCTATTAATTACTATTTAAAGAATTACCAATCATGTTTAAATAATAATTTTTTAGCTTGATTCTAACATTGCATCCTAACAACTTGTATTTTTTCCCAGAATCATTCTATTGGAAAAGTTAAACACTAAATTATATATCAATGAGCACATCAATACAAATTAAATGGTTGGTAAACACCAATAGGAATAAAAAAAATATTACCTCATGATACATCTAGCATTACCAAAATTTAAAAAAATCATAAAATGAACTAAATTATATCTTTATTTTATTATTATTAATTATAAAAAGAATTAATATATGAATTAAATACATACATTTATAAAAATGTAATAAGATTCTTAACTTTGGAGGTTCATGCTCATTTTACCATGGAGATTATTAATCTATAATAGGCTTTGTTATAATAATATGGGCCAACACCATGGCTTGCTAATACCATATGCCCAAAACAACCATAACTATGACATTTTCTTTAATTAATCACTTAAATAAAATGATAGAAATGGAATAACTACTTCTGATATGGATTTCAATGTTTCATTCCAAACTACTACTAAAAATATTTTACAATACTTAATAAAATTTAAATCCTTATAATCCATCTAACAATCATTAATAATTAATTAAAATTGTGAAAACTCTTAAACCTACCTAAAACAAGACTAAATAATAATAATAAATTTGAAAATATTAAATATCCATTTACTTATAAATAGAGCGATTCAATGTTTTCCTACAAATTTTAAAATAAATAATTATTAATAAAACTAATATTTTTTTTTCCATTTTTACTTAAAATGTGAACAAATTAAAAAAATATATATATATCTATATAAAACATTAATGACAAATCAACTCAAAAAGAAAAACAAATTCACTTAATATGACAACGTACATTAGTGAGTTGAAATGTTTCTCATGTAATATTGATGAAAGTGATCGAGAAATTAACTTATTGTCGAAATATGCAACCAAAGGTTTATTAAGGTTTATTTTATTATTCAATTTGAACGAAATATGAAATAATATTGAAGTTAAAGAGTTTATTTCATTATTTAGTTTCAATGAAATGTGAAATAATATTAAAGTGGAAGATAATTTGATATGAATATTACTTTTTTAATATTGTAAAATTAATTTATTTTAACTTTGAAATCTATAAATTTTAGAAAAAATATAATTTTAAAAATGTTATAGTTTTTGTTTAAATAAAAAGGAAAAATTATATTTTAAAGAATTTGATATTTTAATCAAATTTAATAATATCAAATCAAGGCAACATAAAAGTTCTATTATTATTAGGTATTTGTTTTGGTAAAATTAATGAAAATAAAAGATAAAAGCAATCAAAATGACATGAAGTCATACAGGATGAGTATATAAGTAAATGAGGATAAAGTACATATGTGGTGAGGATGGTATATAATTACAAAAATGTGTGTTTTCATTACTAACTATACAAGTGAAGGTATGCATTTATTGGAATGTAAAAGTAATGAGAATGAGATGTAGTGACATTTTATCAATACTTTCTTATCACAATTGTAAAATACAATGAGGATGAGGTGTAAAATTAATGAATATGACATATACATCATATACCTTTTTTTATTAAAGATTTGGATTTGTTAGTATGCAAAAGTAATGAGAATGACATAAAGTGAAGTATTTTTGAATAATGCTTTAACACAGGCTTAAAAGTAAATGAACATGAACATTAAAAGTAGTGAGGATAGCATATAGTTAAAATAAATACATACTTTCACCACCCAACCATCTATATTCCATACAGTTGAAATAAATGCCCACTTTGGCCACCCCACCATCTACCCTCTTAGATGAAATGTGTGTATTTGTTTGTATATAAAAGTAATGAAAATGACATATAGTGATGTGTTTCTTCATAATTCCTTATCACATTTGTAAAAATGACTCGGATGAGGTGTAATAGTGATGACTTAATGATGGGTTGGTGAATGTGGGAATATGTCATCCTCACTATTTTTACACCTCATTCTCATTCACTTTTGCACTTATAATCAAACATTAATTAAAAATACATAATTTCATATCATACTTATTACTTTTAAAACTAATCACTTTTAACATTTAAAAACATATTAAGTTAAGGATAAGACTTAAAAAGTATAATAACATTAAAGATATGATTTTATGTAATTAGATTTATTTTAGTCCCAAATGCACTCCACCTAAAAAAAGTTGGTAGTAAAGAGTGATAAGTGTATTTGTCTCTATGGGCGGAAAATAAGCTTAATGAGTATCTCATAACATATTTCTTTTAAGTAGTAACATGTATTTTAGTATGAGATGTTGGATCTGCGTGGGTTGGTTTGCGAGGAGGGTTGAGCAGCGAGCAGCGTGGGTCTGTCTATGAGGAGCGACGAGCAGCGAGGGCTTCACCAGAGGTTGGCGGAGAGCAGCGTGGGTTTCTTGTCCTCGTCTTGCAGGCATAGTTCTTCCTTGACAGTGGTGAGGGTGCGAGATCTCTTGAGGGAAGCGGCGTAAGGCAAGCAGCGAGGGTTTCTCCAGCGACTCCACGTAGTTCTTCTCCCCAGTCCTCGTCTTGTAGGCACAGGTACAGTTCATCCTTGGCAGCAGCTCAAGTACGGGCTCCCTAGAGGCGAGCAGTGAGGGTTTCACCAGAGGTGAGCGGCGAGGTTTTCCTTGGCAGCAGCGTGGGTGGGGGCTCTCTAGGGGCGAGCGACAGAGGTGAACATAGAGGTTTTCTCCGGTGACTCCGCGGGTTGTTTTTTCTCCTCCAGGCTCAGTTCATCTTCTGATCTTTTAATTTTCTCTGAGCGAGGGCGAGGTGGCTGCCCTTGTCACCTCTGCCCCCTACTCTACCTATGCTCTGGTGGGTTTTCTCCTACTCGGCAGCAGCTTGGTATTGTTTTGGCCACGACATATCCTTTGGAGCATTGAGGGATCAGGGTGCATTGCACTGTTTCGTGCCGCAACTATGGATGTTCCCGCTGGTCTTTCTTCTGCAGGCAGATGTGGAGGATTGAAGCAGTATTTCTACCTATGTTTTTCGTTTGATTCGGGTGGAGAGTTTGAGGGGGTGGGGAAGGAGTGGCTACTTTTGCTTCTCTCTTCCTCATTTCATGCCTCTCCTTTAGTTTTGGGCAGACAGATCTAGCCCTTTTTGTTCTCATTTTCTTTCCACAGAATCTTGTCTGCTTGGTGCTTTGTTCTTCTACACCTTATAGATGGGTTGTCCCTTTAGGACTGTTTTTTCGGGGGTGCAATATATTGGGCACTGTTAAGCAGTTTTTCTGGGGCTTATACCTTCATTTGTTGCCCTGTGAGAGGGCATTTCTGGATACTTCATTTGGATTATTTCTATCTGTGGCTTGGTCCACGTTTCTGCATATGCTTCAAGCATCTACAATATGTAATTCTTCTTTTATGAATATATACAGCTTTTTCTTCCTGAAAACGTGTATTTTAATATACATAATATTAAAATCTTCCAAGTTTTTATTTTTCCTTATCATAAGGAATTCCATGTTTCATTAACACCATATAGAGTATAGAAATATTTTGGTTCATGGTTTTAAGTTCATAGCTTTTTCTGTAATTCAATGTAAAGTTCATAGCTTTTTGCAATTCGATATAAAGAGTAATGAGTTTCATTTTACATAATGGGTGCCCCATTCATATCAATGGATTGGAGAGAAATGAAAGGCTCCTAGAGTCATCTTTAGCGCATTTTGTTATCCTTCCTTATCAGTGCTAGTCAATTTTAATGCTTAGTATAGGTAATTACAATCATTTTTAGCACATTGTGTTATCCTTCATTGTGAGTGCTAGTCAATTTTAATGATTAGTATAAGAAATTTTATAGTAGATTTACTGACTACCAATCTACAATTTTGGCACAAGGAGAACATTTAGCTCCATGGGAGTGGCATTCCATGTTATGGTCTCCAATTGGATAGCCCTTAATCATTAGTGATAACTAGGTATTTAATTGGACTTTGACATCTTTGTACGTTATGTTGTTTACTTAGATCACCCTTAATCATTAGAGATAAATAGGTTTATAGTTGAATTTTGACATTTTTGTCATGATCCTCTTGCATTTCCATTCCTTGAATGCATCCCTTTACATAGATGAGATTCTAAATAAATAAGACTTTACTTGATAAACCCTCAAATCATTAATGCATATTTATATGAGTTTAACACAATAAAAATTAATCATATTTTGATCAATAATATTTTGATCTAACACCTAAACCTTATAAATCTCTATTTATATGAGTTTAATGCAACAAACGTTAATTGTAGTTTTATTTATAATATACTGATCTAACCTGATTGAGTTATTTAAGGTTACCCCTTTCATTTCAATTGCACTAATATAATAGGAAAAATTCTTCTAGCTATTAATTACTATTTAAAGAATTACCAATCATGTTTAAACAATAATTTTTGAGCTTGATTCTAACATTACATCTTAACTAGTATTTTTCCCCAAAATCTTACTATTGGAAAATTTAAACACTAGATTATATATCGATGAGCACATCCATACAAATTAAATGGTTGGTAAACACCAATAGGAATACAAATATATTGCCTCATGATACATCTAGCATTACAAAAAATTTTAAAAATCATAAAATGAGCTAAATTATATC
>APFE031400633.1:0-32448 GCA_000404065.3 Pinus taeda
GCTGCCTCTATCATAAAACACTGTGTGTGAGATCTAGATTCAGTTTGACTAATGAAGTTATTGATGGCATCATCTTCTGTCTGATCTTTAAAATCTAAAGCCTTATGTACCGTCAATGGAGATCTGATATTGTTAGTAAGATATGACACAGGATACTGATTAGTTTTGATCGTCGGTAGGCTTGGCTGTGCTGGAGGATATAGAACTAGATTTTTAACGTCTGGTCCTTTATTTATGGTCATGTTTCCCTGCCGGCAACCAATGTAGGCATCGACAGTAGCAAGCCAAGGTCTTCCAAGTATTAGCGGATGTCCATCTAGTCGGGTTTTTGGATTGATTATCAGGAAGTCAGTTGGATATTCCTAGGAGTCTACAGAAACCATGACATCGTATAGAGTACCTTCTGGTCGAACCACAGATCGATCTGCCAATTCTAGCAAGGTAGAAGTAGGTTCTACCGATGTGATGCCAATCTTTTGGCAAGTGGAAGTTGTCAAAATGTTGATTGCAGCTCCCAAGTCGACTAAAGCATTAGTCAGGGTTTGACCATAGATTTGAACAGTTACAATTGGGTTCCCGGGATCTTCGTATTTGATAGGTGTCTCTTTTCTTGATAACAGGTCTGATAAAGTACCAACTACTTGGACTCTAGGGTTAGTAGTTGTATTCCTCCTTGATTTTTTTATGCATAGTTCTTTTATAGTTTTTGCGTATATAGGAATATCTTGTATGGCTTGGAGGAATGGAATTTTTATGTATAGGTTTTGTAACTCTCCCAGAATGTCGAAGTCTGGATATTGTACTGGTCGTGGTATGACTAATCGTTCTGGGAAAGGAGGAGAGGATGTACTTGCTTGTTGATGGGTCTGTTCTCTATTTACATCCTCTTGTTGCAGTGGTCGTTCTATTGGTAACTGATCTTCAATATGAATTGTTTTGCCTCCCTCTGTTTCTATGATACGTCCAGATCGTAATTGAAGATCATGGCACTCCCTTAGGTCAGGTCCAATTTTTGATGTTTCTATAATTTGGAGGGATTGGACTGGTCTATTATTAGGATTGGGATTGGGTTGGGCTGGGAGTTGAGGTCTCAGATTAGACTGGGCGTTTTGTTGTAAGGCTGGCAGAGTTGGTTGAGGGAGTGGAATAGTTCCTGTTGATTGATATGTCGATCTTGGCCAATTTGTCTGCCAGGGTGAACCTTGTGAGGTAGGGGGAATCCACTGTGGAGGATATGAATTATTCTACCAATACGGTGGGTTATAAGGAAAATTTGGCCAGCCAAATTGGCCTGTCTGATTCATCCATGGATTTGGGGAAGGAAACGGCTGTGATGACCAATTCGGAAATGGGGGTGTAGATTGGTTTTGCCACATACCATATTGTTGAGCATTATACTGTGGCAGCTGAAAAGAAGAAGTTGGGTTTGAAAACATACCTGATTGCCTCGGTTGCCATTGGCGACGCTGGTTAACAAAGTATGCTGGCTCTGGTTCTTCTTCTGCTTCTTTGTATACTGCCTTCAGTCTAGGAAGTGAGGGGAAGCTTTCGGTGAGATGATATTTTGTGCAGATGGCACATGTTTGAACTGAGTCTAGTGGACATTCCTTGTGGCTATGTTTTCACCTACATCGGGGGCAGAAAATTGCCAGATTCTGTTCTGCCTCCATCTGCTTTTTCTTAGCCTGCACAATATCAAGCTGTGTAGTTAATGTCCCTAGAATATCAGTTTTAAAATTTTCTAATAAGTTACCAAGTTCTACACGTGTTACTCCTTCTGTTAATATTTTGTTATCTCTAACAAACCGATCATATTCCGTTGGTTTTATCCTTGTGCTGCCTCTTGAACTCCTGATGCATAAATTAATGATTTCAGCAAAATTCTCTTGGTAAATATCCCCTTTTCCCATGATATTCAATATTTCAATCCATTGTTATTTCATACCTCTAATTAATGCAGTTTTCAACACATTATCAGGCAGAGGTAATGATGCATAGGGGGATCTCTGTAAATTATACTGAAAACGTTCTACATATTCCTCTAGA
The DNA here is from genome assembly GCA_000404065.3 of Pinus taeda. Classification (NCBI taxonomy): domain Eukaryota; kingdom Viridiplantae; phylum Streptophyta; class Pinopsida; order Pinales; family Pinaceae; genus Pinus; species Pinus taeda. Next base: position 2,047 of record APFE031400633.1, read on the forward strand.
GTTTCATTTGGTCTGGCCGTCATTTGGAAAATTTCATCTTTTAGTTCTCTTGACCTGCAGTAATCCTGATATTTCTTGAGAAAGGATTCTTTCATTTGCTCCCAGTTGTTTATGACTCCACCACCTAAACCCATAAACCATCTCAAAGCTGCTCCTTTCAAAGTGGAGGGGAACAACTTCAATTTTTGGGGGTCAGTGGTGTAATCATATCCTCTACATAACACATCGAATTCAAATAAGAATGCGTCAGGGTCTTATGACGTGAGTCCATGAAACGTTGGGATGTGTTGAAGAGGGATTTCTTTCATGGGTGCATTTGCACCAGAGTCTACTATCGGATATTGCAATGTAGAAGTTTGAGTATTTGGTTGATTCTGTGCCATGGTATCGAATATGTGCCAATAGTCTTCCGAAATTTCTAGGAGGGTGTTCCTAGGTTGAGAAGGGACAGCCTTGGCAGGAACTATTTTAATGACACTTTCTTTGTCTGGGATTTCTATCTGAGGGAATGGAGTGCCTTCAATATTGATTCTGGCTGCGCTCCCCTTATCTGGGCTGTTTAACAGTTGGATTATCCTAGAAGGAGACCTTGGTTCCTCTATTTCCCCTATTTCCCCTTCTCCCTCACAAAGGTTGCTTAAGTTCCCTTCCTACAGCCGTTCTGATACAGAATTTTCAATTTTTTGATAGTCCTGTTCATCAGTCTGGCTATGTACCTCAGCAAAGGCTCCAGATGGTGATGCTGTAGCCTGAAGGGAACTAGTAGGCTGCCTAGAATTAATCTTTCTAAGGCCTACAGACGACTGAGATTCAGTTTTCTTGTAGATTTCGTCTATAAAGGTTGTTCGGCCAAGGGTCACCGGTCTTTTGGATTTTTCAGGTTTGGCTGGGGGTTTGATATTCTTCTCTAGCTTTTTCTGCTTAGTCATGCACTCTAAAAACTACTAAATCCTATCAACCAACAATTCTGCTAAGAGATCGGACGGTGGAGTAGGGCTTTTACAACTCCGTACGCAGGTTCTTACCTTCTGTTTTTAAAATCCAACTCCCCCCTAGCAGACTTGCACACTACTCTGTAAAGGGAAAATGGCTATTACTCCTCCCCGGCAACGGCACCAAAATGTAGAGCTGTAACTAGGGTCTCTCACACCACTAATTATCCCACATTAATAAGTCAATCTGGGAACGATTTGTTATTACAAGGAGTAGCTCAATCCGAGGCTATTTGTCCGAGTAATGCTCAGTAGTATAGTGTTCTAATGATTCGAAAGGGAACAAATGCTAAGCTGTAACTAAACTAACCCAAAAGATAGAATCACACAAGGCAGTTGATCAGTCAAGCGTATGGAAGCAATAACCCATCCCTTTAGAAACTGGTGGAGCAAGGAAATTATAGCATGGACTTATAGGTCTGGGAGCTAAGCAGCGTCTTGCTGGGGCTCACTACAGCCTTAGGCCTTCTCTCACACCATAAACAACAAAGGCAGGTAAATAAAATGGTGGAAAGTAAAATGGAACAGCAGTCTGGAAATGAAACAGCAATAAATGGAACAGCGGGAAAATGGAACAACAGTAATAAAATGGAACAACAGTAATAAAATGGAACAGCAGTAATCGAATGGAACAACAATCCTCAATAAATTATGAAACAACAATTCTCATCCATATGTACATGTTCTATCCTACTATAGAAATCTGAGAATAATAAATGATATGACTACGCTTCTGGACGAAGTAATATTGCTTGCAAGTCTCACGAATACTATTTCACATGGATCTAATAACGATAACCTTCATGCCAACATTCTGTTACAGAGATAACCGAGATGTGCAATTCAAATAGATCCAATTGTACAGTGCAGAGACATGAGATAAAGAAATCATTCACATATCGATTATAATGGAGCATAGTATATCACATAAAAGATATATCAAATTACTTAAATAACAGAAATAAACAAACCACACACAAATCACCGTATAATAATAAAAAAGCAAGTGTCTTTCGAAGTCAGGCTCTTAGCTGCCAAGGGTACACTGCCTTAAGTTACTCCAGATGCAGAGACGAAATGAACACCAAGTCTTCTATATTAATCGCATCAACAAAAGTATACAAAGTCAGGTCTCAACGAGACTCAATGATCACAGTTTGTTCTGAAACTTAGAATCATAAAATAGTCGTCCTTTTTCTCAATGGCGTGGTGCCTTTATATAACAGAAATGACGGAGGTATATAGACAATCAAAAAGATAAGTTAAAGCAGCAATCCCTCAGGATCAAAGATCCTGAGGGATTCGCTAATCGTTCAATTCTTCTCTTTTCCTTCTTGCGCTCTCCGACCCGGTATCCCGCATTCTTTCCCTGGGCTATTCAGCTCTAATTTTGCTTGATCTCGTCCGCATCCGGTGCCCTGCTGGAGGGACAACATTTATTTTCCCTTTGCTCCTTGCTTTTGATCGACAATCCCCTGTTTCCACGTCTTCCTACATAGAAAACGTCAATTATCAGCACTTGAGCTTCCTTTGTCTATTTTTGCACATTTCATCAAAATCCTTTATCTTCTCTGAACTCATAATACAGAAAAAGTTAGAATTATTATTGAAAAACCAATAGATTGCTTGTCAAAAGCATACCTTCCAAGTGCTCCACACTTGTTTCTTGGAATTTCTGAGGGTTTTGGATGTCCCTTCTACTATTCTTTGATAAGCTAATTCATGAGCTAACAGCTTATCGGGCACATAGAGTGGAAGGGCATGAGGTTTTGTAAGGCTACCAAAAAGCCTTATATAAGTGAATTTTTCTTCCCCATACCAACTTCCTACCGATATCAAATCTATTTCTACTTCTAGGGATATATTTAGAGTAGGCTTATCAAAAATAGAGTAATAAATAGGCACAATAAAACCGTTGCAGATTTTGTATAGATGGTTTTTGTAATTAGCCTTCCATAATTGATCATGATAGATATGGATTGGTTTAGGGTCTGCGGGGGTCCATCTCCACACGAGCAATGAAAATTCAGAATTGAAACAAATAGTGTTCATAATATATGCACTGTAATAGAATGGGGGAATGGTCCTAGCAGTTTGATATGCATTTTCTCTATACTCTAGGATTGTTGTTGTTAATTTGTCAGATAAAATATTGTCCCAATCCATTACATATCCATTGATTTCCGCCTCCATTAGAGGGACCATTTCTATAGTGAACTTAGGAGAGTCATGTATTCCCCACATTATACACATCATAGCTCCAGCATAATAGTAAGGAGAAGCCAATGAGTCCAAAGAGTACTTGTTGAGCCTCAAACCTGCACTTCTTTACACATCCTATCAGCCTCCTTTTCCTATTCATTTCCTTCTTTTGCCACTCATTCCCTCCAGCAAATTGCTCAAATCATTGTATTTTAGGATTTTTTACATGGTTTGCTAATTATGCTAATGACTGTGTTGTTGGTTTAGAATTTTGGTTCAAAGTGCTGCATTTCCGTAGCTCACAAAGGGTTTCCGCAGCTGATCCCAGTTTCCACAGCCAACCCCGGATTCCGCAGCTGTTTTATTAAACGATATGTTCTAGGTGTCCTCCGGGAAGAAGAGCCACATGGGCAAGTTCGTGGAACCAAGGACATGGTGTGTGTCCTTCCAGCTCACCCAAACCGGTAATAAAAACCCGTGGTCAATGAGGAGGCAACTATGGTCAACAGAAGTCATTCGCATTGGCACGACTTTACGTGTTCTGTTTTAGAGCACGTGAAGAACAAGTGGCATCTTCCTCAGCCATGAAGACAGTGGGAAACATGAATCCAACAGCAGATTGAATGCCCACAACGACCGTTGCCTAAATCTGAGAATGCAGCAAGATTACGTGTTTTTACACAGCTGCTTGAATAGCTTAGTTTTTGTTAAGTTAGTTTACTTTCCTCTATTATAAATAAAGCGTCTTTGAATGCTAGATAGTTAGCCACTGATATGTAATTTTGAACTCCCCACTGTACTTTCTATTTTAATACATAATATATGAGAAGACTGTTTTCCATTTGAGCTTGTAACTGATCATTGAGCCGGCTGGAGTAGGCAGAGGGCCTCTGTTTACTGAAGGCCTGTATAGTACTCTTTAATTTCCTGCATTTCTTTTTCTCATTTTATGTATAATAGTTGTACAGAATGCCTTTGATTGTTGTGTTTTGATCATGTACAATAGATGTATATAAATTTTGAATTCTACTTATTTATATTTCTGCACTTTTCCATGACTGATCAGTGTGTTATGCAGGTTTCTTAGGCATGCCTGGGACAATTTCTTTCTTTTCTTTTTCACAACTAGTGACACTTGTGATCATCTTGTCTATGTTACTGGCCTTCGTTGTTTTGCAGCCTTTATTTCCTTACTATCATTTCTTTAATTTGCATAGTTGCTTTCTCCTTTTAGACATCAAGTTGCTTACCTATTGATGGTTTCTTCTCCATAATTTAATATCTTCGTCGAGGACCAAAATATCACTTAGCACAGCTTGGTTTAGTTGCTCAAGAACTCACAATTGCTTGGCTTATTTTTAACTGTTTCTCACATGATATATTCAGTTAAAAGGCAAGAGGTTAAGAAGAAGTTAAAGTATTTGTGACTAGTCTTTCTTTTATGTAGATTTACTTCAGTTTCGCATTGCTTAGTTTTTATTTTTAGCTAGATTTGACATAGATTTCATCTTCATTTTCTTGCAGCAGCAGAGATACTGGGCCAATGTCATTAGTATTTTATTTAATGTCTTTATTTTCCTTTAAGAGTTGATTTCATTTCAAGATTTCTTGTAGAATACTTTTAAATTGTAAAAATCACATCACAATCTCACACACTTCACTCACTTTATTTCATTTCCATCACATCACATTAGGAAAGATATACTTGAAAACAAACCTAAAAAGTTAAAAACGACAAAATCTTAAGAAATAGTTGCCTAAGTACATACAGTACACCTCACTTCATCAGCTTACGAGCCCCGGGTTGACATTTAAAAGTTTCAATTTAGACATCACTAAATTGACCAAACAATGTCATTCAACAATATTGTCTACACCTAGAAAGTGGGTAAGTCTCTTATCATTCTTATTCTTTATGTTGATGATCTTATCCTTACTGGTAGTGATCCAAACATTATAAACCATGTGAAGTCTAGCCTTAAAAAGCATTTTGAAATGACTGACTTAGGACACTTGCATTATTTTCTTGGTCTTCAAGTCTTGCAATCTAAAGAAGGTATTTCCCTTTCCCAATCCAAGTATGCCTCTGATATTTTACGCCACTTTCACATGGAACATTGTAAGTCATCCCCTTCTCCCTTTAGTCTGGAGCCAAACTTTCAGTCACTTGTACTTCCCCTAAATTTGATGCTACCTTCTACCGTCTGCTTGTTGGAAAACTTTGGTATCTGACCCATACCCGTCCTAACCTTTCCTTTGTTGTTTTCCTTGTTTCTCGGTTTATGCTAAAACCACATGAAATTAATTAGAAAGTAGCTAAAAGAATACTTCATTATGTTCGAGGTACAGTTAAGTTTGGGATTCATTACAGTACAAAAGCATCTCATTTATTGGTTGGTTTCACTGACTCTGATTGGGCTGGTGACCCTGATGATCGGAAGTCTACTGCAAGTTATGTCTTCGCTCTTGGTTTTGGACCTATTACATGAGCGTGCAAGAAACAAAGTTCCATTTCTCTTTCTTCAGCAGAAGTAGAGTATTGTGGCATCGTTGAAGCTAGTAAGGAATCCCTGTGGCTTCGTCAGATCTTGTCAGAGTGGTTTTCAGCAACAGTATCCGACTACACTTTGGTGTGATAATCAAAGTTCCATTCAACTATGCAATTATCGAGTCCAACATCAGCATAAAAAACCCATTGAACTACACATGCACTTCATCAGAAAGCTCATTCATGACCATGTTCTTGAAGTGCAATATTGTTCAACTGATGATCAAGTTGCAGACATCTTTACAAAGGGTCTCACAGAGGCGAAGTTTACTAAACTTCGATTTATGGTTGTGATTCAAGAAGTTGTCACTAAGGGAGGATGCGCTCTAATGCCTTGTTCCTTCTCCTATCGTGTCATCTTTGTACATCCTTCAATCCTATCCCGAGTTGTTCTTAAGGGGGGATGTTAGGATATTCTAACACATAGGAAATAATTAAGTATAACTTGGTCTAGTGTATAGTTAGGTAAAGTGTGTTTCTTTAGTATGTAATTTTTGTAACTTGCAACTGACGGTCATGATATGCTATAAACATGAAGTGATCTGATGGTTCATTCTCTCCTCGGTATTGCTAACACTTGATCCATGGCTTAACACTTGATTGGTCCATGATGTTTATTTAAAGAGAATGGAGGGCCATTTGTTAGGTGATTGTTCATGAGAGAATCTTTTGAAAATTTTCTTTATTTTACAATTAATAAATTTCTTGAAGTGGCCATGTTGGCTCAGGCGGTGGACTGTTTCAATCTTTGAGGGTTTCAACCACGTCGAGAGTATTGATGTATTGATTTGTGATCTGTTTTTGAGCGGTGTCCTTTGGTGTTCTATCTAAGGAACTTACCTTGTAAATTCATACACAATTCAAATGATTTTGTTTTTGAATTTGGGTTTTTTTCCCAAGGAATCCAAATCTGCTATTTTTTTTTGAACAAAAAATTTCAGACCTGCTCTGCAAACTCATGCCTAAAAAATTCTAGCCCCTTAATCTGTCCCCTAGAAACCTTCTATCTCTAATAAGAAGTTTGCACATAGGGTCTTCTGGATCTTCCCTGAACTAGAGCTACATCAATCTACAAGGACAACTTCTAATTCTTCTCTTCTATATTGTCTTCAGCTTTGATACCATGTAGATTTTTCTATAGATTCAACAGCTCATGTAATGTACTAAAACACAAGACAAAAATATACTCGACTCTGAACAATGGTACCAATAATGATCGATGAAAATAATAATTAGCAAGAGGAAGAATATCAATCAAACATAACACAATATTTCTTTGGGGAAAGCCACTGCTCAAAACCCCGACTATCTATATTGCATTAATCATAAATCTAAGAAGAAAATGTAAAGCTCGTTCTCACTAGAACAATTCATGCACAAGTATGATCAAGTATCTGCCTCACAATCTTGATCTGGAAAATACTTAGCCAATTTTGTTGCGTGCCAAGCCTCTATTTCCTTGTGCAATTCCTGGTCAAAGAATCTAGATGAATACAATATGCTTTGCTCAACCTTGAGCTCAACCTGTACAAGTATTCCCTATCCTCTCTCTGACTAGCTTCCTTTGGTCAATACTTATCCAAATTTCCAAGCCTTCAAGATTATGATTCCTTGCACAATTCCTAAGAGAATTAACCTGTATTTAAAGGGAAATCCTCACTCCATAACTGTGCAATCTAAACATAGGTCCTCAACTGATCACATGCACCATCTATACAACTCAAAAAATCATACAGCTAATAGTAAATTGTCCTTACACTCTAATCTCAATTGGGTCTTCCTCTAAACTGACATGCATGATTTATCTATGAGTGAACCTTCAGTTAGCACTACGGATGCACTGGTGCACCAACTCACTACTAGACCTCTACTAATTCCTTCAACAATTAGAACTAGTTTAACTGACTATAACTCAGTTGAACTGAGTTATCTAATTATAACTCCAATAAACTCAATTTGAACCCCTAAAACTTAGGGATCACACTTACATGACTCCAGATAGACCTCCAACTCAAAATTCCTATGTTAACTAAGTCAAATTAACTTAGTTAACTATTATAAGCTGCTATGAGAAAAGAATTACAATCTTAATTCTCAATTTAATTCAAGGACAAATTAAATTGGAATTTTTAGATGTTATTTTTAACATTTCTTGTTGTTATTTTCAACACTCCCTCTCAACAAGAAAGGAATTCAAATCTATCCCGATCATGAACCTTTGGAATGTTTTGCGTGCAACACTTCTCTCTAGTGTTGTCACTATAACAACTCATGAAACTAAAAAAAAATCCAACCTGAATCAATATGATGCATCTTCCATCAAAGTCTCTGACTGCTACTACCTCGATCAACTGAAAGCTCTGCGCTTACGCTGACTTGGCCTTTCTACATTGTTATCAAATCTTCTCTACGCTCTTTAGTATCTAACTTATCTAGCCTATGTCATCCTGATATCTGATTGCATCAGCCACCACTGATTCCTCCTGCTACTATGTATTTTGGGCTCTTGTAGCAAGGTATGATCCATGAGATAAAACCTCTCAATGGACCCTTCCCAATTTCAACCCTCTTGGGACTATCACTTCACATCGCCCCACCTCACACCTAGAGGTATGGTTGCATGTGCTCCCTCTTTCCACTTGAATTCAAGTTTCCCCCTACTAGAGGTCTCTGCATTAGTGGATTCCTCCACTCAGTCTCCTCTCTGCTTCTCCAATTGTGGCTGCTCATAATTGTCTGAAACTGCTTCTGAGGCTGATTTTTTGGTTGCATGTTGAGAAGTAATTCAATCCCCCTCTCAACCACCAATTCTCTAACCTTTTCCTTTCTCTTCAAGGCTTTACATGCATATTGTACCTCAAGATCATACAGGTTCTTGGGTCGCACACCAAAGTGTTTCATATGTCCAGCTATCACAAGATTTTCTGAAAAAAAATAGTTGATTTAAGATTGACGATATCTCCCTCATCCAAACTCCAATTCGGATTATTTGTTTTTGAATTTGGGTATTTTTTCACAAGGAATCCGGATCTGCTATTTGTTTTTGAAAAATTTCAACAAAAAAATTCAAATCTTCTCTGTAAACTCATCGCTTAAAAAATTATCTCTCCTCAATCTGCCCACTAGTAGCCTTCTAGCTCCATTAATAAGTATGCACATAAGGTCTTTTGGATCTTTCCTAAACTAGAGCTCCATCAATCTGCAAGTATAGCTTCAAATTCTTCTCTTCTATATTGTCTTTAGATCTGATACCATGTAGATTTTTCTATAGATTCAACAGCTCATGTAATGTACTAAAACACAAGACAAGAATATACTTGACTCTGAACAGCGGAAACCAATAATGATCAATGAAAACAATAATCAGCAAGAGGGAGAATATCAATCGCACATAACACAATATTTCTCTGGGGAAAGCCACTGCTCAAAATCCCAACTATCTATATTGCATTAATCAGAAATCTGAAAAGAAAATACAAAACTTGTTCTCACTACAAAAATTCCTGCACAATTATGATCAACCCTCTACCTCACAATCCCGCTCTGGCCAACACTTAGCCAATTCTGCTACCTTCCAAGCCCCTATTTCCTTGTGCAATTCCTGGTCAAATAATCTAGATGAATACAATATGCTTTGCTAAACCTTAAGCTCAACCTGCACAAGTATTTCCTATCCTTTGCATGACTGACTTCCTTTGGCCAATACTTAGCCAAAGTTCCAAGCCTCCAAGCTTTTTATTCCTAGCACAATTCCTAAGAGAATTATCATTTATTTAAAGGGAAATCCTCACTCCATAAATATGCAATCCAAACATAGGTCCTCAACTGATTGCATGCGCCATCTGTACAACTCGAAAAATCATACAACTGATAGTAAATTGTCCCTACACTCTAATATCAACTGGGTCTTCCTCTGAACTGACATGCATGAGTTATCTATGGGTGAATCTTCAGTTAGCTAGTGTGGCATTGAGGATGCATTGGTGCACCAATCACTACCAGACCTTTATTAGTTACTGCAACAGTTATAACTAGTTTAACTGACTATGACTCAGTTGAACTGAGTTATCTAATTGCAACTCCAATAAACTCAATCTATACCCCTAAAACTTAGGGATCACACTTACATGACTCCAGATTGACTCCCAACTCAAAATTCCTAAGTTAACTAAATCAACTTAACTTAGTTAATTATTACAAGTTGTTATGAGAAAATAATTACAATTTTAATTCTCAATTTAATTCAAGGACAAATTAAATTGGAATTTCTAGATGTTATTTTTAACATTTCTTGTTGTTATTTTCAACAATACTATGCTCCATGTGAAACTGACCAAAGGAAGAGAAACTATGTCCAAGAAGGATCGAGTGCTAGATAAGCTTGTAGTTTGAACCAAAGGGACAAAAAGGAGATGGGAGGTCAACAAAAGGAGTGGCTCAAGCTGATGTCAAGGTGGGGGGAGGACTGGGGTGCTCGAGGCACAAGAAGTGTAGAAAACATGAAGAGAGAAAGACCAAGACCCACTAAAAAGATCAAAATTATACCATTAAAAAGACAACATTATAATTAACATCAATGCAGATAGAGGGGTACCTTCAAAGAACTAGCGAGACAAATTTAACATGGAAACTCATGCACGATCACTTCCATAGGCTAGAACCACCAATGTCTAGAGTATGGAGGGTTGAAAGTGCTCAAGTTGGCAAATGGGCCTCATATTCTTCAGAAATGATGACAAATCTACCTTGAAGGAGCCCAAAATTTCCTCCATGAACCACTTGAGAGACCAAGGATGAGCCAAAGAAGAAGAATGCACAACTCTTCACCAACCACAAGAGAAAATTGGTTTCATAATCAAGTAGGGGAAACCATGGAGCTTTGATTCTAAATTTGCAATAAAATTCCTGGTTCACAACATAGGGTTGGTGTCTCTTGCTATTATCTGGATCAACCTCGTGATTGGAACCTTCCTGAACTTGAAGAACCCCCTTGCACCAAGAAAATTTAACTCAGATCCCAAAAAAACACCGCCTTCTAGAAACTTGTATACTCGTCACCTTACCATCATCAATGAATTTAATTGTGGGACCCGAAGGCTCACACACAAAAAATATCTCGTTAACATTGAATTCCATTAATGCTTAACGTCCATATTCTTCAAGAAATCTAGTATGAGGGAAAAAATATTTTTGCAATATTGTTTGGAGGATGAAATTTCCACTTGCAAGGGCCAGGAGTCTGCATGACATGCTCACTCTAAGACAACAACCTCATCCATGATAACAAGCCCAAAAAACAAAACAATTTTCATATGACTGCCAATGCTATGGGAGGTGGAGGACTTGAGGAAGTTTGTCTTGATATCCTCCAAGATGGTTTTTCCTTTTCTGGCATACCCATAGGCATTACAATTGATACAATGAGTAGGAACATGAAATGAATTCATCATGGAATAATTTTCCATCCAAACATACATTTAATGATGACATGTCCTGCCTCTAGAAGACAAGATTGACTTTCCTGTGCATCTTCTTCCTTATTTTGATTTCTCAAGATGTGATAGAAGGTCTTGTGAGGAAAGTAGTCCAAAATGCTAATAATTCTAGGGAGAAGAAGGCTTAGGTGATTATTCATAGGAAGATATCCTCTTTGTAAATGTTTAATGGTGAGAAGGGAATATCCCAAGATTTATATCTTGGAGAGTTCCATTTCTTTATCGAAATGGAGTCTAAACAGGATTCCATACATTTCATCAAGATTGTCTGTCCTCTTGTTAAGTCCCCAGGAATACTTAACTTCTTGGTTTCCCTCAGGATTTAAGAGAACCCCCCCCCCCCCTTGGATTCTTTTTTGAGGCTCCATAAAATAAAAGGATCCAATTATTTTGGGAGTTCTTCCTTTCTTTAAATTCAACATCTGATAGCCGAAGCTTTAAGGACAACCCATTGCAACAATGATAGGGAAAAGAAAATGGGAGAGATCTCAAAGGGTCAAGCAATGAATCCATCCACTAGGGCTCATGCAAATCTAAGTGGGGAGAGAAACATCTTATATTTTCTCTATTTTATTCCTCACAAAAGGAGATAACCTTTAGGGTCATTGATCTTGGAGGAATGGAAATTTTTTTAAAGATAGAGTTATTTCAGGACAACTAGATTTTCCAACAAAAATACTTTAGAAGAGAAATCCAAATCCGTTTGAGAAGAGGCTTCCTAGTGAAAGATCTTGAATACTATTTATGCTAGCTGGATATAAGGACATAAAGGTATGTAGGCCATTTCAGTCGAATATACAAGGGTCACAAAACCATAGACCAAACTTGTGAAGTATAGGGACAAGACAAGACAAGATGGTGGATTGATTCTTCATGTTGGTTACAAAGGGAGCACCAAGAAGGACCTTGGATGCCTCTTTTTTGGAGGTTTTCAGAAGTTGGAATTTTCTTATGGATGTGGAGCTATCATAAGGTATTGACTTTGGGGATGGCATTGTTCAGCCACATTTTTTCCAGAGAGGGGATTTAAGGGGACCTACATTGAGAATAGAAGCGCTTCATATCCAACCCTAACCATGTATACATGAGACTTCCACCCTAATTGTCTTCTACATGTTGAATCCAATTCATTATTTTTAATAATGGTTAGTGACATTGTTATACAAATATATTGGTACCTTTATAAAAATTGAATATGTTTAATTTATGAAAATAGGATAGTGGGTTCATAGTTGTTGTTTTTTAATAAATAAATTTAGATTAATTAATTATAATATTAAACAAACCATATTACTATGAAGATAGAGATATGGTTGGCCATAAACAAGATTTATATAATGGAGCACACCAACAGCCCTAGGGCATTTCTTCTCAGCAAACTAACGATCACCACCACCGAGGATAAGGAGCATAAAACTTTCAAGGATGGAAGAATAGGGATCACTGGCTTAGTTCTTGTTTTTGCATTCGATGTGGGTGGTCTAATGCATGGGGGACGGATCTTTGAGAAATGGCCATCTCTCGACACTAGAATGCCTATGGTTATTGTGGGCACACGCAAGTCTCATGCATGGGGAGGCTGCCATTCCAAAAAGATATAGAAAGTTGCATCTACAACCATTTTGTTACCTCAAAATTAATTATGGTTATTGCCATCTCAAGGATATTTGCACAGAGGGAGTGCATATGAATCCCTCATATTCAGGATCCTTCTCATGTCAAGCAATCAGGTAGCTGAGGAAGTGAAGATGGTTTGAATTTTTCCGTGGGATTCTCTATTTTCGTATCTTGGTTCTCATCCATTCATATGAGGTTTGATGTTCATATCGTTGCTGATTTGTCAGTGTAATAATCCCTCCCTATTATGATGGGGATGAAAGAGTAACCAGGAGGCTCAATCTTCTTTCATCAATTTCGTTGGGGGCTAAAAGTGATGCTTATGTATATCCCCACACTCTCTTAACCCTTAACCCCCATATCCCTATAGATCTGATAAAAAGGACAAAGAAGAGGGAACGTGGATCATTTTAGATAATTTTAAACTATCTTAAAGAAAAAACCACCATTCTCTAGACCAGGGGCCACAATTTGGTTGGAGATCTGAAACAAATAATTTAGAAAATCGTTGAAATAACAGCTCCTCAAACTCTATTATATGAAGGGAAAATGTTATAGGACTCTATGATAATGAGGCAATATGGTATTGTACATGAATCCACCATTGTCTTAAATTTTAGGTTGAGAGGTGAAGAAAAGAGTTTTAATAACCCCAATGGAGAAACATCATATAAGGAGGTCGTTCGATCCAAAATCCCCAGTGGATTGTGTTCTTCCCAGGAAGAAAGACAAGGGAAGATACACATCTCATCTGCTTAAATCCAAAATTTTCCAAGCCGTTACATTGTTGAACTAATGGAATATGCTCCATCTATGGAAGTTAATCTTCCAAAGATAAACGATATTTTCAATATCCTCCAATCTAAAGCTATTATTTGTATAATTAATGGATTTTTGGCCCAAATTGGAGGATCTAAATCAATGGGTGTTCTCCACCTAGACCCCCAGCGATGATATTCTCCTTTGTTCTAACAATTTTTTTACTATACAATTTGATACACAGAAGGATCTAGACTTCTCCTTAAATGAGGGGGCATAGTTTTGGGGCAGAGTAGGTATATTTATAACCCCATGGTTTCTGAGTTTCAACGCAAGCACAATGGTGGTATCCAAAATGACGGTTTGGGTGAAATTACATAACCCCCCTCTTCCTTTAGGCACCACCAAGTATTAAAGGGAATTGGAAATACTCTAGGGAAGTTCATAAAGACAGATTTGGAAAGACCTGAAAAAATAATGTTCACCTTTGCTAGAATCTATGAAGAGGTAGACCTTAGTAAAGGTTTAAGTGATTGCATTCACCTAATTCATAATAGTATTCAGTGGTCCCAACCATTAGATTTTTTAAACATGACATTCAGGTGTTGTGTCTATTTTCAAATAGGAATTTACAAAACACATGTCCACAAGCAAAGAAAGCTCCAAAAAATAAAAAATAAACAACCCCAAAAGCCAAAGAGATAGTAGGTTCCAAATTTGCATCTCTCAGAAGAAGAGGACAAAGAAACAATGGAGAATCACATAAATGTGGATATCCAGAACCAACAAGGCATATAAGTTGATAGAGGGGTAGAGAAGGGAGGAATAAAGGTTCAAATCCAGAGAGGTATTGAATCAACACAAATTATAGTTACAATGTCATAGAAAGAGGAAACACCCATTGAAAAGAAGTTGGGGGCATTAAAATATCCCATATATATGAGTGCTCAGACTTGGACAAGGAAATCCCCTTTAATTTAGGTGAAATCAATTGGAAAATGTAATTGTCGCTCCCAACCAAGCCTAGTGAGGAAAAAAATTGAGAAAAAGAAAGGCAAAAAGGAGTAGCTAAGTGTCTTTTATCACACTTAGACCCAAAAATTGTAATTTTCTATAGTTTTTTCTTTTATTTTTGCATCATCTAATAGGTTGACATGAACAATTATTTTCAACATCTGCAAAGTGTAATTTTGTTCCTTGTTCTCGGGTTGAATAAAATTACGATTTTTCCTTAGGAAGAAAAAGATAGAAAGAGATATGTTAAAACCAACCTAAATCCATCTTAAATTTGGATCTACCAAGCACATACAGGGATCAAGTTTGGAGTTCATATGGATATAAGATGACAATCTTGCATTGAATAATGGATTTCCTCATGCCTTTAAATAAGCTTCATCATAAAAAATACCATAGACAAATACCAAGGGCTATGCAATACCATGAGCTTGTAAAGCACCATCACTAAACCCATTAAATGACTAACTCAAACTTATATAATTATATCAAGTATTAATTATTATCTTTTAATTTTAATTATAAATATGTCACAATCTAAGGATTTAGCCCTTAATGAATGAAATAACTCATTGTAAATTGACTCTCACTTCCCTCTCGACCTTACATATATACAGGGAGCATAACACCACAGTTGCAGATACCCTCTCTAAGGAGGGTATTCTGATGGCTTGTGGGACATGGATGATCACATTATACATAATCACTAAATGGTCAAGCCTATAAGTACTACCATTGACCTTTCATCAATGATCTGAAATGATCATAAACTAAAACTGATGTAGAATTGATTAACCATTAATGATTTAAACGTTAGTTGAAAGTGCGAAAATCAAGGAAAACTTTCTTGAGAAGAACACTTTACGATAGTTGATTAATCTTAAAAATGATGCATAACAGAAGTGCAAACAGTAAAAACACAGTGATACTAGACAGCAAGATTGATGATGGAGTTCGTCCCTGATGGACTACATCTTTGGGTCCACTTTCAAGATGGGCAACTGTTTTTATTAGGAATGAGAAGAAGGTGTTGATTACACAGAGAATTGATTAGTCTAAATGTGCACGCAAGAACTTCTGATCATTGTAATCAGATGGCCCTCTGAACCAGCTTTCCAACGCTTCTTATGGTTTCCAAAACCAACTCCAGATGCTCCTGTTACACTAAAACAAAAAACTGCCAATGACCTCCAGAATTTGCAAACAAAATATCAAAACCACTCCCTTTCTCCATGAAGGAAAATCCGTCTTTTAAAGGCCTGAAAATACACCAAAATCACCTTGGCTAGGTTCGAGGTGAATGTGGTTGCCTCAGGATGAGTTTTGGAACTCGGTCTTATTACAAAGTGACACCTAGGGTAGGTGGACATGGTGGAGGAATTAGTTGGCACAAAAACATGCAACAAAACCCACTTTTAGAATTTAGTTTAACCTGAATCTGTTAGCGATTATCTAACCAGGCAGAGGGCACTGAAAACGCATTTGCATAGTTGTTACAAACCATGGTTAGGGCTCTGGCGGTTCCATCAATTGCTCGCTGATTGCGTGGTCTACCATCGTGTGTTCACACGCCCGCGGTCAGGACGCTACAGTTAGCGTAACCTCTGACGATGACTGCTACCCATAACTATTAGCACCTTTAACCATTCATGTGAACACATTTCCCGCTGCAGCTAACTCCCTGACGGCACAGTGAAAGTCTTACTTGTTCACATGCTGACAGTCCTCGTTGACGGTTAACCGTAACTCTGACTGCAAACAACATGGATTCAACCCTCGTGGTTATATTCCATCCACTCATATGTTACGGTTCTGATGCGGTTTATGAAGTTGCGGTTAGGGACTGTATTGGTTATTATTTCTAATGTTTTTTTTTTTTAAACATATTGCATATGCCCGAGGGTTGATAAAACTTGGTTTTAGGGTTTTTAAACATAGGTTTATGTGATGCGATAGGACTTAGAACTTAGGACTTAGGTAATAGGTTTTAGGTATAGATTTAGGGTTTGATAACCATTTGAATGTGATGGTTAGATTAGGACTTAGGCATAGGTTTTGGACTTAGATGTAGATTAGGGTTTAGTACATGAAACTTTTCAACCCTTTTTACAATCTTTCGTCATTAAGCGACATTAGCGACATTTATCACATGATGACATACCAATGCATATCGTCGATACAACCCACAGTTGCGACGATAACCTGCCTACGAGACATATCGATCCTTTGCCATCAACGACACCCATGTCGACATCAAAACCTGCGAGTCGAATGACACCCATGTCGACATCAAAACCTGCGAGTCAAATGAAAAAACACATGTCGTCGACTAATCCTGGCAGAACTGTCAATGAACACAAGTCGACAGCCAGGTGCTAAACCATCTTAACTAAACGCCATGAAACCATAAACATTACCTAAACAACTTAATCCATAATCAACATTGTCTAATTTTCAAAGTTGAACTAAAGTGACGACGACACTGAACATTGATTACGACACTTGAACACCTGTGCAACTCAATCAACATAATCCTCCTGGATCATTCCTCTCCACTTGAAAGCTTTTGGACCACAAAAGTTTGACTAAACAATTATTCGATGAGGGTATAACTCCCCCTCTTTCCACCTTGACTTGATGATGTACCAATGCATTCGATCAATCACCTGCAAGTGATGACCCTGATGATGCTAACCATGGTACCTTTTAAGTCAGTGACCTATTTCATCCATCTGCAGTATGAAAAACTTGCGATAATGGGCAAACAACTTGTTATAAACATGGCAATTGAATTATTTCCACAAAGAACCAGGAGTTAGTGATTCATAATCTTTGAAAACAATCTCTATTGGATGTTGTTTAATACCATAAACATTTATAAACAATCTATTTTGTGGAATGAGAGAGACAACCAAAGATACTTTTGACATCAAACCAGCTACTTGATTAAACGTACTTTCCTGATTCTTGATTACTAAGTGAACTTGCTGCAATGAACCTATCCAACTGTAAGGTGAAATTTGTTGCAACTTAGTTTGTCTTTGAAAGTATTGATTTAGCTGTTGATTTGCTTGAATCACTTTGTCCTTATTCGTGAAATGATGTTTCCATTGATTATCACTTTCCTCTTATGCATAAGTTCCCATTAGACACTTTGACAATGCTTTCGAAAAGGCTTTGATGTGAAAACAAATAGGTTTCCTCTACACTTGGAAAGAGGTTTCCAAACTATTTGAGACATGACATGGTGACACAATACAGGAGAAATCGAACACTGACTTCCCCAATACTGACCTGTATCCCTATAACTGTTAAGTTCCAAACTTAAACTGTATTGATTCATCCTAACATTAGGAAGAGGAGATTTAGGCATAAACTGTAACTCAAGTTGTATTCCCTTCTTATGAATAAGATGTTTGGTTTTACATAGAACTAAACAAGTTTCTATCTTTTTAAACAAACCATATTTAAGCTGAGTTGCATAACTTAAACAAGCATCATGTTGATTGTTATGTTGATCCTTTGTACACATGATTACAAACCTCTTGTTTGAACTTATTAATCACTTCATCTGATTAACATTAACTAAATTCAAGTGATTTTTACTTTGATGTGCCCTGACAATAAATTCAACCCCATCTTTCTTAAGGTGATATTTATGTTCTCTCCTATAAAATACTGCATCACGATCATAAAGATAAGGACTTCCTAAGACAACGCCACATATGTCTACTGGAACCACATGTAATTCCATTTCATCAATGTAATTAGCTGTTATGGAAAATCTTAATTGACACTGTTTGGTGACTTTGATCTTAGTTGATTTATTTAGCCATCCTAATGGGTAAGGTCTTGGATGATTCCATGTTTCCAAACCCAAACTTTTAACTAAATATTTAGAGATTAGATTCGCCTGTGATCCGCTATCAAACATTGTATCTATCTTTCTATGCTTAGAAGTTATCCTTATTTTAAACAATTCATCTCTTTTATCCTCATGTGAAGGATTTATGTTTGATGAAGATGCAATAGTTTTCAAACTTTAACCAGTGTCGGAAGTTTTACCTGTCGTAACCATGGCAGTTATCCTCCTTTCATCACCTGAATCTAAACCTAGATCTTGCTGGACTGCCGCAATGGCCTTCTTTTCATCCTTATCCTTAAGGAAATTTATGGGCTTAAGTTCTGGATGAAGTTTCCAGCACTTCAATTCATCATGACCGATTCTCTGGTAATGAGAAAAAGTAGTTCTTTCCTTCTGAACGATCACTGGTTTCTTTCTCTTCGAATTGTTCTTCCCCTTACTGTCATTGGAATCTTTGGTTTCCAACTCTTTGGATGACTACGATGAAAACTTGAATGGTCTGCCACCTAATTCAAGATGTATGGCCTGAACACACACCTCATCAAAATCATCGAGATTAAACATCAATAAATTATGCTACAAATATGAATGTAAACTACCAATGTATTTTAACAAAGTTTCATGTGTATCCAATGAAAGACCAAGCGCCAATGCTTTCTTTCTAAATTCCCGAGTAAACTCTTGAACACTCTGCCCTATACCTTGCCTCAGATGATGCCAATCAATAACAGCTTGTTGCATGTATCCTAAAGGATAGAACTGTTTCCTAAGAGCCTTTAAAAACTTAGACCATGACAAGATGACTTTTCCTTTACGCTTTACATTTATTTTAGTTTTACTTTCCCACCAGATTAAATTTTTTCCCCCCCATTCTAAGTGTATCTAACTGAATTTTAGTTTTATCGCTAGAAATGTTCTAAATGTGACAATACACTTCTAACTTCTTAATTGAGTTATCTAGCTTTTCATGATTCATTTCACCATCATAAATAGGTAACTCAAATTTAACATCAAGTTTCAAAACAGATGTTTTCTTAGGTTTCTTTTCCGTTTCAGATTCTGTACTGGAAGAAGAAGAATAAGAAGAGGATGATGGAGATGATGGAGGTGAAGGAGGTTTATCACTCTTCCCTTTACCTTTGTCCTTCTTCGATGGTTTTAAAGAAGAAGTTGCATATCTCACCTTCTTGTCTTCGTACAATTCTCCCAACATCTGTTGCATAGTCAAGAATGTCTGCTGAAACTGTTCTTCACTCATCTTAGTTTCAGAGTTTTCACCTACATCAGATCCTGACATGGTTGATTTATGATCGACTTGCCACTTTCCAATCTCTAGATCGATCTGCTTAAGGATTCCTTCTCCTCGTTGTGACTTTGACCTGGTTAACATTCAATGGCAAATTATACAATGTAACCTACTCTGATACCAAATTATATGATCTGAAATGATCATAAACTAAAACTGATGTAGAATTGATTAACCATTAATGATTTGAATGTTAGCTGAAAGTGCGAAAATCGAGGAAAACTTGCTTGAGAAGAACACTTTACGACATCTGATTAATCATAAAAATGATGCATAACAAAAGTGAAAATAGTAAAAACAAAGTGATACCAGACATCAAGATTGTTGTCGAAGTTCGTCCCCGATGGACTACGTCTCCAGGTCCGCTTTCAAGATGGGTGACCATTTTTATTAGGAATGAGAAGAAGGTGTTGATCACACAGAGAATTGATTAGTATTAATGTGCATGCAGGCACTTCTAATCATTGTCATTAGATAGCCCTCTGAACCAGCTTCCAACGCTTCTTACGGTTTCCAAAACCGACTCCGGATGCTCCCGTAACACTGAAAACAAAACCGCCAATGACCTCCAAAATCTGCAAACAAAATATCAAAACCACTCCCTTTCTCCATGAAGGCAAATCCACCTTTTAAAGGCCTGCAAATACACCAAAACCACCTTGGCTATGTTCGAGGTGAATTTGGTTGACTCAGGAGGAGTTTTGGAACTCAGTCTTGTTACAAAGTGACACCTAGGGTAGGTGGACATGGTGGAGGAATTAGCTGGCACAAAAAAACCTAACAAAACCCACTTTTAGACTTTAGTTTAACCTAAATCCATTAGCGGTTAGCTAACCGGGTGGATGGCACTGACAGCGCATGTGCACAGTCATTACAAACTGCGGTCAGGGCTCCGCTAGTTCCGGCAACTGCCCGCTGACTGCGTGGTCTACTGTCGTGTGTTCACACGCCCGCAGTCAGGATGTTGTGGTTAGTGTAACCTCCGACAATGACTGCTACCCGTAACTGTTAGCTCCTTTAACCATTCATGTGAACACGGTTCCCACTGCAGCTAACTCCCTAACGGCGCGGTGAAATTCTAACCTGTTCACATGCTGACAATCCTCATTGGTGGTTAATCATAACTCTGACTGCAAATAGCGTGGATTCAACCCTCATGGTTATATTCCATCCGCTCATATGTTACGGTTCGAATGCAGTTTATGGAGTTGCGGTTAGGGACTGTATTGGTTATTATTTGTAATGTTTTTTTTGTTAAAACATATTACATATGCCCGAGGGTTGATAAAAGCTTTTTTTAGGGTTTTTAAACATATGTTTATGTGATGCGATAGGAATTAGAACTTAGGACTTAGGTAATAGGTTTTAGGTATAGATTTAGCGTTTGAGAACCAATTGAATGTGATGGTTAGATTAGGACTTAGGCATAGGTTTTGGACTTAGATGTAGATTAGGGTTTAGTACATGAAACTTTTCAACCCTTTTTACAGTCTTTCGTCACTAAGCGACATTTGTCGCATGATGACATACCAATGCATATCATCGATATACTCCATAGTTGCGACAAAAACCTGACGACGAACCATATCGATCCTTTGCCATCAATGACAACCATGTCGACATCAAAACCTGCTAGTCGAATGACAACACACATGTCGTCAACCAATCTTGGTGGAACTGTCGATGAACACAAGTCGACAGCCAGGCGCTAAACCATCTTAACTGAACGCCATGAAACCATAAACATTACGTGAACAAGCTGATCCATAATCAACACTGTCGAATTGTCGAAGCTGAACTAAAGTGACGACGACACTTGAACACATGTGCAACTCAATCAACGAAATCCTCCTGGATCAATCAAGGATGATAATATAGAGTAACATTTTTGCTCTCTCATTGTTTTCATTGTCAACTCACTAATAGCACACTCCTTCCACAATTTTTTTTCTTGTTCTCCTTTGCTAGCACACATACAGGCTTTTTATGACGACACTTATACAACAGATACATTTTTGCACAATGGCAGTTCTACCACACTATGGGAAAAATCTATATAGATCTCTTATATGTATAAACATAATGTAATTGTATTTCATCTGATAATAAAATTACGTTTTTGTTCTAATAAAAATAACTTTTAGTTTTAATTTTATTTTAAATAATTTGATAAATCAACATAACTTTATATTACATAATGTTTTACAACATCATTGTCATATTAAACTGTAAAATGCTTTTTAACACATTTTTTTTAAATATTATAAATTTTTATAAAATAATATCCAAACAAATTCTTACTTACTATTTAATTGTTGATTTAAGTTTTCTCAATTAAGTTTCTTAATCAATATTAAATGTTACATCTAAATTAAATGTTTTAATGATTTTTATTGGGGATTGTGGAGATGAATTGCCGAATTATGAAAATAAATAATCAAATTTATAGGCATTATAAGTTAAACAATACTGTATTATTATTTTTCCCTTTATAGAAATAAAATTTTATTAATAAAAAAAAATATCTAAATTTTATGGTTAAAATTTATTTAAAAATAAATAATAAAAATAATAATATAAATTTAATATTAAAAAAACTAATCATTTTGTAATAATAATAAAATATTTTCCATTATCAAAATATAAATTTACCTTCCATTTATTAGAAGGTCATGTCTTACGAAAGGTCATTCACATTTATTTCCTTTCATTCTCATTTGGAAAAAGAAATGCCAATATATTATCAACGAAGCAATTTTTTTTTTAATCATAGAATTTGGTAGGTTATGGAAGATCATGTTATTTTTTGTTCCTTGTATTTTTTTCTTTTGCTAGTTTTATATTGCCTTTATTTTTTTTTTTTTTTGATGATTAAGGTGCATGTCAGGTTGTGTGCTAAGGGATTAAAGTTGATTTCAATAATAAAAAAGAAAATTGTATAATCTTTTGCTCTATAATGGGGATAAAATTTGTAAAAATATTTATGGAAGTTTATGGAAACTTTTTGACTATTATGGAAATTACATAAAATGTGTCTATGGGTTGGGTTGGGAAGATCTCCAATAGTAAGATCTTTTGATTTTTTTCATTTTTTGTCTAATCATTTTTTACCATGTAGCTCGTAAAAATCGCATTATAGACCACTCTTTCTATTTCTGCTTGGTATTTACTGTATACATTAAACCAATTTGAATCATGGTTGAACCTCTGGGCTGACCTGTGATTTGTAAAATTAAAATCATGAAGATTGACGGTGTTTCTTGGGCCTCCTGCCTCGTTTGAAGGAGGAGTTACGTATAATGGACATGCCCTCAGTGACTTCATGCTGGAGAAGACTTCTACTTATATCAGTCAGCATTATACCCATATGGGAGAATTGACTGTTAGAGAAACTTTGAACCTTTCGGCTCGTTGCCAAGGCGTTGGTTCAAGATCTGTGACGGCTGCCTACACTTCGATTCCAGTTATGGAAGACTTTAATCAAGAAGTTCCACAGTTCTCAACATGGGCGTGATTGATTTAATATACCCGGAACTTAAAACCAATACAATGATGTGCAGACGGAGTTGAGGAATTGACTGTATGTGGATAGCATTTGTTGCTGGCTGAAATAGGAATTACTTCAAGCAAGAGTGGCGCTCTCTAGATTGCTTTCGAACAGATAAGTAGCATGCTCCAGATGGGTCCAAATGCTCGTTTCTTTTGAGGAATGAGATGCGAAAGAGTAAAATGGGACGACACTGTAATCTTGTGATTGCCGCATAATTAATTTCTATTTATTTTCTTCTTATTATCAGCACCCATAAATTCAACTGTGGGAGTTACGATGTGTAGGAGGTATATTTGACTCTAAAAAGTGCATGCGTAAGATTTAAGTTTATAATTGAATGAAATCGGATGGAGTTTTAATACATGGTGCATTTGTTTAATTAAATTTTTGTGGTGAAATGAAATATGGAAAGGCACATGTACAAGATTTGTCTTTGGATATAAATTGGGGTTGGAAATGGAGATTGCAGATTGAGATCATGTGCGTATGGTAGAGACCAAGCAATAGAATAGTGATTGGTTAAAAAAATTTATGTGGCTTTTATAAGTAAATTTAAATCCCATAAAAAGTTTGATTATTTGATTTATGATTGTGAGAAAGTTTCCATAGAAAGCCGCCAATAGAGAAATTGGATATTTATTGGGATAATAGTTGAAATGCATTCTCATATGCACAGCGATTGAAGATCCTAGTTTATGCGGGGTTACCCTGCATCAGGTGGTATAGAGCCTGCTCTGTTTTCAATGAAGAATGTTTGTTTTGCTTTTAGTGAATGCAAGACGGTTTTGTTGAATAACTGAAGAAGGTTTTGTTGAAGATCTGATATGCAGCATACACAAATGAACAGGATTCCAGAAGTGGAAAGAAGACAAGATCTTAGAGGTGAGATGATTTTTTGAAATTTATGATTTAAGTTTATGGTTGCAGAGAAGGTGGCAGTGAACCTGGCATTCAGCTAAAGGTTGGATAGAGAGGACAATTACAGTGTGAGGTGAGTTAAAGAGATAGCTTAGAGAGAGCAGAGGAGTGCTCAAGAGGTTCCAGAGGCAGTGAACCAGTACTTACCAAAAGACCAGATCCGGAGGGAAGGATTGGTGAGGTAAGTTGCAGCAAGAGAGATTGTTGTTGCAGAGGCTAGTACAACTCATGGTGAGTGAGAAACT
Organism: Pinus taeda; assembly: GCA_000404065.3. NCBI lineage: Eukaryota > Viridiplantae > Streptophyta > Pinopsida > Pinales > Pinaceae > Pinus > Pinus taeda. The sequence continues at coordinate 26,558 of APFE031400633.1, forward strand.
CATGAGGAAGCAGTCTGCCAGAGGCAGAAGGAGTTTTTCTAGAGGAGGAAGAGGTTCAGAGAAATGCCACAGAGATGAGATGACTGCAGGAGTTCGAGAAAGGAAGATTGTAGAAATAAAGGCACAGTTGCAGGTACTAGAGGAATGGCTGCAAGAGCAGTAAAAGCAGAAAGGGAAATGGATCTTTCCACTGAAGGGAAAGAGAGTGATTTGGCGACAATTGCACAGGAGGTTGAGGCAAATTCTGATTGCCTTGTTGAAAAAGGGACTTAGAGTTCTTGCGCCAGAAATGAAATTTGAAGATTCTACATGTAGATCTCATCAAAGGGAAGTGCTGAAGGAAGCAGTCAAGACTAAAAAGTATTGTGGTTTTAAAACTGATGAGTTGTGTATGTTTGCAGGTGCAGAGGAAGCAGAGGAGGAAATCATTGATGATTTCTTGAGTTATTGGGTAGATCCAGATCAGCTGGATAATGTGAACTCTTGTGTTTGTATAGCTGAAAATTATGATGTGATTACAGGTGTTGAGGAGGATGTGCCATCTTGTGAAACTATTATATTCTGCCGACAGGGGTTAGTATTACACGTTGGGTCAATTGTCTTGCAGTTTTTTTTTACAACTGCTTTCTGCATCAAAAAGGGAAGAAAGGATTTTGTGGAGATAGGAATCAACAGCGTCCCTGCTATTTAATAAACAAAGTGACATATTATGAAATCAACGGCTTGAAGGGCGATTAATATAATATCGGGTGATTGTTAGGTACAATTTGGGGAGAAGGTAGCGAAGCGCCATTCTGGATGGAGATGATACAGTTGATGTCAATGTCAAAGACCTTAAAATTGATTCCTTTTCCGTTGCGGCCAGAAGTAAGAAGCTTTTGAAAAACGCCTTTGTGAAAATTTCTCATGGATAGCATTATGAATTTGCATAAGTATTCCTCGAGAGATTAAAGATCCTGGGTATTGCGGGGTAGAGTAGTTGACCCTGCATCATTTGTTTTCAATCACTTTTTTCTTAATTTTCACGAGGGTTGCGGAGAATCTTTTGTTCGAAAGATAAAATACCAGGGAGTAAGGGTTTGTTGGATGGAAAATTAGTTACTGAGTAACTTTCATTATAGAGGTTTTCACATCCTACATGTTGAAGAATGTAACTAGGTTCGGTCTTCATAATTGTACTTGAAGTCAAAATGTAATATATTTGTCAAAAGAAAGCAAAAAGAAATATTATTATTAATTTAATTGACTTTTTAAAGCATGGGTTTCATGCTTGGGTCAATTTTTATCGGTCAAACCTCCATTGTAGGCTTTAGGATTTTCAAAGTTAGTTTTGTTTGAAGACTCCTCCACCCATAAAAGTCTCCTTGTTGTCGAAGGACTCATCATCAAGTCAGATTCCATAAGGTGAACTCATGTCGACCTATATGAAGACACCATTGTTCAAATTCTCATGTCGACTCATTTATATTGGACAACAACTATATATATGTGTATAAGGTTTTCACATTACACATCACAAAAAACTCGGAATAATTGTAGAGATAATTTCGGGTAACCACAGAAGCTCGAATTCAGAAATTACAGTGGACAGTTTCGGTGTTATTATAGTGATGTAGTTTCAATGATATTCGGTGATATTAGAGTGAACAAGTCTCAATTAATTGAATAGATGAGCTCGTATTACAGTGACCACAAAACTCGCATTACAATGGAGACTTTTGGTGATATATCACAGTGAGGAGATTTGGTAATATCACAATGAAGTAGTTCAGTAATATCATGATGAAGGAGTTTGGTAATATCACAGTAAAGAAACTCAGTGATGTCACAAAAAATAAGTTCGGTGCTATCACAGTAACGAATTTTGGTGTTTGTGCAAGGAAGAAGTTCAGTGCTATCACAGTAACGAATTTTGGTGCTTGTGCAAGGAAGAAGTTTAGTGCTCAGTGACAACACGGTGATGAAGTCTCGATGCAAACAAAGTGACAAGGATTTGGTGCAAGCACAGTGATGAGGTTGACTTGATGGATGGAGGTAGTCTCGAGTCTAAGTTTTAAGGGTCTTGGTCGTCTCATATTGAATCTACTAAAGGAAGAATTTTGACCGGGTTCTCCCCTAGAGTGGGGTTTTTCCCTGGCATCGTGTCTATTTCTTGTGCTCTCTTCTATTTTTTGCTTGGCATTAATATTTATGATAATAAAAAGGTAATTCAAAAGAACAAATAATAATAATGAAAAACATCACAAGATAATGGCATAATAATAGAATTGTGTAACTTCCACTCTTTTGATTTCTCAACACTGCAAACCCTTGACACAACATGTCTGGAGGCATAGCTTGTGGTCGTCTTACTAAGAAGCGAAACGCTTGGAAAAAGAATCATCCCCATGTATGATACATGTTATTTTTACTTGTTTCCTCTTTAAGCTCCATTAAGTTTTGCTTTATGGCTATCTGGTTCAAGGACAATTTGTGTGTATAGGGTTTGGTCTGATTTTGAATTTTGTGTTACCTGTATTTGTTCTAGGCTTTCTTAAAAACATTGAATGTATTTAACTTTCATCCATGTGATTGAAGTAATTTTTATTTATTTTCATTTGGGTGTTATATTGGTAATATTATTTCAAAGGATAGCATTAATTCATAAGGGTTGGTATATATATATATATAGGTATAGGTATTTATTATGTATATTTTCAAGAGTTTTGAATATTGACACAGGATAGGGTTTTGTGAGGTAAAAGGCAAGATGAGTTTAAGACGATAAGCCATATAAAATTTAGTTCAATATCATTACTATTGGAGTGTATTCATACAGATGGATGGACCAGCTCTGGAAAGAGAGTGAGTAGAGTTTTCCTTTGAATCCTAATATGGTATAGTTTGTGTGTGACCTTTTCTACTATTATATTTTAAAGGGGTTTGCTACCTACCATCAAAGAGCTAACGAGGGGTCCCCAATGCATTTAATATGTATAGGATGTTGACATTATGAAAGGAATTTGGGCATTGAGAGGGTTATAGTCTAGCGCTTGGATACACAGATTTGTAGGATCAAACAATTCTTCTAGTTGTACCATGCAACAAACGCTAGATTTATAAAGCACTATATAACACAAACTATAATTTTTTAAATGTAGTTGCTAGGTACATATGTATTTTGTGTTATCTGAGACCAAAGGAAAATGACAAAGCATGATTTCATAGAAAATAACTTACTATTTGATGTGTTCAAGTGTGTTCGAGTACAAAATTCGTAATTAGTAGCATTTAGTCAAAAAACAAGGACAAGAGAGAATGTTGGCTTTAATAGAAGGAACTTTCTCTTTGATGTGTTCCAATTTGTTGGACTACATAATTCCTAGTTCTTAGTAGTAAATACCTCAAAATTTGATCCCTCTAGATTGAACACTCTCTATTGTTTTTAGAAGGGCTCTATTGAGACCTTCAACTACAATTACAAACAAAATTGGAGACAGAGGGCAACATTTTCTAAGGCCCTATTCCATATCTCAACACTTACGATGCAGATTCATTGAATAACAATGCAAAATATACCCAAAACACAATCATTACCAATTTCACCAAATGCATATTCAACCCCTAATGAAGCAACATCATCCTTGGAAAGGGCCAACTTAATTGAATGCAAGTTTCTGAAAGATATAACTAGATAAGCAAGGAAGACAATTTTTCAAATAGCATCATGAATTTGCCTACTAGAAAGAAAACCAAACCAATCACTAGATTTTGCTTTTGGAAGAAATTTCTTATCTCTCAGAGAAAACACTTTTGAAATAATTTTATAAATGAAATTTCATAAAAACATAACCATGTACTGATCAATGGCCTCTGGGTTATTGACTTTTGGAATAAAAGAAATAAAGATAGAATTGAAAGTTGTTAACATTGTGCTTGAAATCCTAGATTCATTTAAAACTCTTAATAAATCTTCCTCCACTCATTCGTAGAATCCCAAGAAGTTTCTCTTTTTTTTTCTTTTAACAGGATTTGATCGTCATCATTTAAAAAACTTGGACAAAAGGTGGTCCATCATAACCACCTCTACAATAGTCACCTGTTTCTCTTCATTGTAAATATTCTGAAAGTGATCTACCTTGAAATGAGCAAATGTCATTGAAAGGCATGGCCATTGAACCATCCAATTTAAGCATTTTTCAAAAGGTATTAACATTCTTATGATCATAGTCATACTTATCAAATAATTTAATAATATTGCCCTTTTTTAAGCCTCCTTATTGGCCTACAATTTTCTTATTATTTGAATCCTTTATTAGAAAAGCATTCCAAATTAGATTAATACATTTCCCCTAATTGTCCTTCCACATCCAAAATAACTTTCATCCCTCAACCCTTTTATCTAAACCCATCTTATTAAGGCTTGCTTGACTATTTTTACATTTCCAAGAAACTGCAGAGTCATTGATTTTGGAGTGAAATCAAATTTACTCAATCCATTATATTCAACTCTACTTTCTCATTATCCTACAATTAATTATCAACATAGCTTGAACAATCAACAATCCTTAGTTCTTCCATTATCATGTATGTCCTAGACATTTTTCCTCCTCTGCAATTGAATTTCGCAAATAAAAATCAATTCAATTCTTCGCTAGAAGAATGAATTGCCTCTGGAATCTATTCCATGGTAGCACTATGAGACTCATAATGTATATATGGGTGTTCTCATTTCGTGGATAACAGTGTTAATTTCTTCTCGAATCTCTTGCACAGTAGCACTAGGAGACTTGGAATCTCTATATAGGCATTCTTGGATGGAGAAAGACCGATTGCATGAACAAAGAGTTCCAAAAATGAGTTACAATCATCATTACCTTCATTGTTTTATAGCCATACAAATTCAAAAGAATTGTAGAACATCAGATTGTATTGGTAACTCATTATCATCCACCAATTGATTTTGCTTTTGCCAGAGCTTAAGGGAGGCACAAATGGGTTCTTACTCGTTTATGCAAATGATGGTCTAAACCAAATGTGAAATGGGGTATGTTCAAAGTCAATATCATTGAAATATAATTTTTCAATTATATTTGATCTTTCTAACTTATATTTTCAAAGTATTCTTAAAGCAGCTATAAGTGTGTTTGTCGTTCCATTTCACATATTAATCTCCATGGAAGGCTAGACATAGTCATTATCTTTTGTTTTGTATGCAAATATGTGACATTGTTGTTGTTGCAAGAATAATGAATGCAATTCTTGTTCTTCCTTCTTTGGATAACACCTGTTTTTGGACCGATCCAAGGTTTTCTTGCTTGAATGCCTTTTCTTTGGATGTCAATCAACATTCAACACTGACTTGATTGACATCCAACACTGACTCAAAAAATTCAAACCACCTTGACAATCTGAATCTCATGTTTTGTGTAGTGAATTTGAAGATATATTTGATTGGAATCATTTTACAAAAACATTGAAAGATGTCAGAATGTGAAGTCACTACTGACATCTTATGCAAAAAATTGAGACTTTACAAAAAGCCCCAATATCATGGTCAAAGGTTGGATCACTAGCACTTTAATTCTTTTAGTATTTAAAGTTTGATATTGTAAAGTTGGTCAATATCCCAAAGAATGCTTCGGGTTTCTTATTGCACCATGTATTATTTTAATGCAACATACATACTACAAGGAAGAAATTCCCCCCTTATTAAAGAAACAAAAGGTTGGATTTTACACATCTGTGGTTCATTTGTTTTGACTTAAGTTTCGGAGAACCCGCAATAATAACCATATTCTGTCAACATTTCAAATCCCAACAAGAATCCATCATCAGGACAATTTTTTAATGATGATAGTAGAAGAGCAAAATGAGAGGATAAATAGTTATGAGATGATTTTTTATAAAGA
>APFE031400633.1:33397-62074 GCA_000404065.3 Pinus taeda
GATTAGAAGGATAGGAGAGGAAGAGAGTTACCTAAGGTGTTATACCTGGGATGTATTTGTGGTCATAATTTTTCTGATTAAGGGAAGCCAGCTTCCACTGATCTCGATACCATTGTCCCTGTTGAGATTCTGTGGATGTTATATAATCTCGAGAGCATCCCTAATCTTTCGCCTATGATGTTGTTCTTCCCTTGCAACAATTGAGGCGCTTTCCAGACAAACATGGTGCTTAGCTTTTGAGGAATGCTCTGCTAGGGCCGAAGTACGAGACCTTCCATTCTTAATATCAGCTCCATGTTCTTTTAGTCTTTTCTACAAAGAATGACATGTTTCGCCAATATAACTTCTTCCACAAGAACAATTAATTTTATAAACTCCCTTGAGTATCAATATTATCTTTGACAGACCTCATACCTTGTTTAATTGTTCCGGGGGCTAAGAATTGTGTGACTATGTCTTTCCTTCTCAGGATTTTAGCAATCTTATTTGTCACTCCTTGAATATAAGGTAGCGATGCTCTACCACACTGAGGTTGGTATTGAGCCTTAGGCTCCTGAGATAACACCCTTCTTTCAGACCTCTCTATAGCTTTTTTAATTTCTTTTTCTTTATAGCCTATACCCTTAAATATCGAAACTAAATGCTTCTTCTCTTTGTCCAGATGCTCAGATTTAGAAATTCGAAGGGCTCTAATAGCCAAAGTGTTAAGAACACCAAACTTTTGGGACGGGTGATGGTGGGATTTAGCATGGAGGTAGCTTTATGTGTGGGTTGACTTCTTGAATACTTTATGCCCTAAAGAGTCATCCTCCATTCTGATGATAAGTACGTCTAAAAATGGGATGCACCCATTTTCCTCCTGCTCCATCGTAAAATTTATTTCGAGAGAGATAGAGTTAAGGTGTATAAAAACTTGTCAAGCTCTATCTTACCATGAGTCCATTTTACTTTGGTATCATTGACGAATCTCTTCCACCAAGATGGCCTCAAAGGGTATGATTCAAGGGCTTTCTTTTCAAAGTATTCCATGTATAAGTTGACCACAATTGGCGATAGGGGTGATCCCATTGCCACCCCAGATGTTATACACTTTACTCCTACATATTCTCAACTTGCAAATAATGGACTTCCTAATTCCATTCAAAAGATAAGATGTCGTACAAAATATGAAACCCTTAGGTACACAAAGTCTATAGAAGAGCTTGCAATGTAGAGATTTTGATGAACTGAGACTCGAACTATTGCTGAAATGGTGTTGGATGACTGTGAACTACAAACTGAGAAGTTTTCCCCCTCCATGTCCTCAACTATCTCACCATCTTTAATGCCACTCACTGCCCTATACATTCTCAAACTTAGACATTTAATTTAGACCTAAATTTGCTGCAAATTCCTTCCATCACCATTGAAGCTCTATACTCTGAGCATGCCTGCCCTTCCTCAAATTTGAAACAAAACTCCTTATCCTCCCACGTTTATTGACACTTTGATCAAACATCCATCTGTCTGAGGTTTTGCATGCAAGCACATGGGCATGCCGCATGTATGCATGGACCCAAATCCCATCAAGGAAGAGAGGTTGCCAATATGCTGAGGAAAGAGTTTGATAATTCAAGAACCATAGATATGATCAAGGATGACTCCATCAGGTCGCCACCCAAATAATTCCCCCCTTTCGCTTCTTAAAAAAATTAAAATGCCTAAACTCCGAATTTTGCATAGAGTTCTCATGGCAATGGTTTATAATCACCACTTATATCGTCTTGGGCCAAAATGCCTTGCTTGAAAAATGCTTCTTTACTTGCTAATGCATCTATTTTTGAGTTGAGAAGCCTCTTGACATGATAGAACTCAACGCTCTCAAATTTTGCTATTTGTAAGCTTATTCTTTGCAAAATGGAGGATTGGACTTGCTTTGGATTCTCTTTGAGTTTAAACACCTATTGAACAACAATAATAAAATCTTCATACGCTATTATTTGTTTAATTTTCCTTCAAATAGCTAATACTAACCCCTGCCATATGACTAAAAATTTAACTTTATTATTGGTGGCATCCCCCAAACCCCATGCATATTGTGTTTCTATTTCTTCATTGAAGCGAAGGAAAACCCCTCTTTCTTATGACTCCCCTAAAAAAATGGTTGATGGGGAACTAGAAACCTCCCCAGACATATGCAACAACCTGTAAGCTGCATATATCATAAACTCATAGTTTAGCCTAGGACCAAGACGTTTGGAGACCGCCAGAGTTGGAACTAGGATCTCAGACTCCAACAAGATGCATATCTTTCCAATCTTACTATGATGTATTATGGTGTCCCCGTGAGATTTGAAACCAGGTAGAAAGAATAACATCTCAGTAAGACAACTACCCTCTCATCCCATAAGAAAACAAAATATAAATAATTATAAAGTTAAAAATTTATATTTATTATTTAATTTAATAAAATTGTTTTTTTAATATTATCTTATTTATATTGCTAATTTCATGTTTACGCTTTTATCTATATGATAATTGTACACATAATATGATAAATAAATTAAATCGTTATTAATATATTTTATAAAATAATATAATAATAAATATTCAAAATATAAATAATATAGAGTAATAATATTTAGGTTTTAAATTTATTTTTATTCAATTTAATAAAATTAATTTTATTTTGAATATTATTAATTGCTAATTTCATGTTTACGCTTTATCTATATGATAATTGTACACATAATAGGATAAATAATTAAAAATCGTTATTAATATATTTTTATAAATAATATAATTAATAAATATTTCAAAATATAATAATATAAAGTAAAAAATATTATGTTTAAATTATATTTTTATTCAATTTATAAATTAATTGTTTCAAAAATATTATTAATTAATATACACTTGGGAAATATTAACAGCCTTATTAATTTATATTTATGAAGTTTTTACCAATATTCAATATACATTTTAAAAAATTTAATATTTACTAATTAAAATATAAATACATAAAAAAAATATATAATAAATGATGAACTTATAGGAAGAATAGGATTTCAATTATCTATGTTTATATTTGTGTAATGTAATATATATTTTATTTAATAATATAAATGCATACACAATTTTAAATGAGTTATAAAGTGGATAGTTAGAATTTTATCTGGTTAGTTAATTTTTTTACGTATTAAAATTAATGCATTAATTTTCCTAATTAGTTTTAGTGGATATTAATTTGGATATTAATCATCATTATCGTTATCAATGAAGTTATATATATAGAATTAAAAGAATGTGTTTATTTATTTTATTGTAATTTTTTGTATTCTAGAGGAATCTAGAAACCCATCGACACGTAATTACTAGTAAACTTATGGGGGTTTATGGCTTGTTCTCCTTGCCGTAAACTGGGATCGCTACAAGAGGGATTTGAGCTTGGGTTGCCTTGTTTCCACGATTTCACAAACTTCGAATTAACTAATTGAGTTGTCCCTGAGACAAAGAATGTGCTTATTAAAATGAATAAACATTATCAAATTAATATATTACTTATTATAAAGGAATTATTACTTTTATATTTTGAATGATAAAAAAAATATGTAATTTTTTCTTAATAAATAAGAGAATATCATCCAATAATATTAAAAAATAAATAAATAAAAGAGCACAACTTCATATTAAATGTTGATAATACTACATGTACAATGATTAAAAATAAAAATTGTGTATTTATATATGAAGAATTATATTGCATCCTTAGGATCTATGGGACGGGTATTTGAAATCATTTACTTAATCTAGTTCACCACCAATGAAATAGTTGAGAGAGACTTGCTTTTGAGCCTTCATACAATGGTTTAAATGCCCTATCAATCAAAGGTATATCTTGAACATCATAAAAGTTATCATCCATGCATACATCCTTATCCAATAGACGAAAAGTTTATCAATCATTCATATTATAGTTTGAGTGGGTCTAATTATTAAGAACATATGTTTCCATGTTAAGAGGTCACAAGTTTGAGTCCAATGGGCTAGAGTATGTATAATTTCATAGACTTTAGTAGTCAAATCGTTGTACAAAGGTGGGTCCCTTGTCCCACAAAAAAGTGGGATCTCATACAATAATTTGGTGTTTGGTTTGAACATAACCTTATAAATAGATTATTATTATAAGTAGTACTATTATCATTTTCTTTCATATCATCAATTTTATCTCCATCAACTTGATCACCTATATTTTGATTGGAATATGCAACCTCAAGGAATTTAAGCATACAAAATATTGCCTTTGTAATAAAAAATAAAATAAAAATCCATCTAGACGTTAATATTTCATTGTCCCACCAACATCTCACCAAAACTAACACTCTAGACATACTTCAAAATTACATCTATCAAGGTCAAAAGGTAGTTATAAAAAAATAAAAAAATTCTTTGTCAAAATCATTATTACCATCAGTTCTAAAGATCAATGTTGCATTTCACACCCAAATATAGTACCGAGTAATAAACAAATGAAGCTAAGTAGATTCTGCTTAAATTAGTCATAACGAAGAAAAGAACTCAAATGGATACAAACTAGAAACTCATAACACAAATGCAAAATGTGTAGAAGACAACATACTATAATAATAATAAATAAATAAATAATTTTTACTCAAAAAAATTTGGATGACCCAAATAAACCCCTCAAAAGTTACAAAAATGAGGATTATATGGGGGTTCTAAGAAAATTTATAAACAAAACACCTAATAATCAAGTATCTAAAAACCAATCAAGCATGTATATCATTAAAAAACACTTGGCAAAAAGTGCAACGAAAACAAATTTGGAATGATAAAACTATCCTTGTTTGAAAATCATTTTCAAAAATTGAAATGTAAATGAAGGAGGCTCCTACACTACTAATGTGGCAACTAACACCATTAAATGTTAAATTAGACATGTTGACATGGCACTACCAATTAGGAAAACTACTAATGTGGCAAAGTGTCAATATGGTAGTTATGGTGACATGGCACATGTGTGATGTGGTATTCTCCATTAGTGATATCTAGTAGTATGATGTCACTCAAGGTCCATGTGGCAAGGGATGTATGAGTCTACCATGAATTCGACATGGTTACTTACCTATCTAGTGAAGTCTCTATTCTGGCAGGTGCTAGATCATGCATAAAGGTGGCAAGGTAATTCCCTTGCAGGTGTGGTCTCCATCGTGGACGTGAACAAGGTGGTCTCCCAAATCCAACAGATTGTAGGAATCCACGTGTAAGGGGACCTACCAAGGTGGAGGGAGAGCCACTATCAACAATGGAAGAGAAGCCACACAAGGTGTTGCTCCAAGAGAAAATTGATGTGGATGAGATGCCCAAGGCATGACCTTCATGATCACAATAAGCAAGAGGGTGAGCCCACACTAAGAAAGGAGCCCAACAAGGTAATGTTAACAAAAATCATTGTCGAAGTGGCTCAAGTTATGGATCAAATAAGTGATGGGTCATGGGCCAAGATAGAATAAAGGCTTGGCCTCCCACGGAAACTTAACCTACAACCACAATAAGGTCTTTGGACCCACAAGTCCAAATAGGGTCAAAACAGTTCCCGACATCCTTTGCAAAAATCACCACAAAATAATAGAAAAACCACTTGGAAAGCAAGAGCAATTGTCTAAAATCAAGAAACTTATCAAAATTTTATTAAATCAAAGCAATAATAAACCAAGGTTCTTTACCCATTTTAAATAGACGAACCTAACACAAGAGAAATCATCAATTTGAGGTAGATGAAATCCTTATTTCATGAAACAAAAGGCAAATCTAAGTAAAAGAACTACACCAAACATAATGGAATAGTGAGATTTCCTCCATGATGCACATTTTTTGCTAGCTCAAGTCGCATTGAACAAGGGTTTTGTATATCCTATTGAGATCCAAAGAAAAGGGCATTGAAGCTCTTTAAATACTCATCGACATAACTACTAAACTTGGTCATGGAAATAATAAAAAAATACTTTGGGGTAAGAACAAAACATTTCATAGTCGTTGCAAGCTACCTCAATTTTCAAACAACACAATGATTAAGCTCACAAACACTCTAATAGCACAGTGGGGAATCAATGAGGAAACCACACGACCAAACACCACAAATAATTCACACATGTTAGAGATCCAAAAATGTCAAGTTAAAACCTTAAAAAAAATGAAACATCTAGAAAACAAAATAAAATTGCATCACTCCTTAAGAAAGAAAGGCTTACATCTAGTATGTCACTACACTCGTTGTCATGCAACACCATGGAAAAATGACCCTCCATGATCTTTAAATAGAGTTTATAAACTAATAAAGTGATTCAACACTAGTCAAGTATCATGAATACCAAAAATGTGGACTATTGAATCACCTATGCACAAGATGAATAGTAATTGTCAAATGACTCAAGCAAAAGAGTGCACAAGAGACACATTAAAAGGACATGTGACTAGTATAAGAGACACATTAAAAGGGCATGTGACTAGTGTATTAGACTAATTTGATATTAAGCATCCCCTTAATGTCTAATATCCTTGATAGAAAATAAGAGAGCGGACAAATTATGGAATTTGTACCCTACAAAATTTTGAAATGGTTAGATATGTCGATGAAGACCTTACTTGACAAAGGTTGAGACAAGTACTCATTAAGAAGGGGTGTTAGAAATGATCATCTCCTAGTTGTTTTATTGTTAATGTGGGATTATTCATAATACCATAAGGTTGTGGTTAGTTAATTTATTGTTTATTTTGAGGTAGAGATAATCTCCACAAAGTGGTTTGTTTATATGATTTAGGAGTTTTTTATATCTAGTTGAACATGAAAGAATCTCTTCAACACATGCCAAACAGCTAGCAGTTATTTTAGAATCCCTGACATGAGAGAGAGAGGTCCAAAACTTCGATGTTGCTTCTCTTTTTTTTTCCTCAATCTTCATCCTTTTCCAACTTCTTTCTTGAGGATATCGAACTTGTTTTCTTGCTTGAATGAATGTCTCTAAATGAAGTTGAGGTTCCCTTACATATATGCTTCTTAGGAGGTCAAATTATTGCCCATGAGGCCGACTTGATCCTTCTTGTAGGCTGACTTGTTTGAAAAGGTCTTGGAGGGTCTTTATGACACTATTGACTTTACAAAAAAAATCTTTTCAAGATACAACATTCCCAAAGGGGTCTTACATGTATGACAATGACTTTTTTGACATCATAACTCTATGACAAACCTAGAAGCACTCAATGGGTGCTTGACCTATAAATAAATTTATCTTGAGCATGAAACCATGCATAAAGAATGACAAAAATAAATTTTGCCTCTTTAATATCAAATATATAAAATCATGATTACAATAGACATTACGAAGACCAGACCTAGTTACACATTTCAACACTCCCTCTTAACTAGGGAGGTATTCATAATCCATACACGATTGGACATTCTCACTCTAAAGAATTATCATAAGAAGAGTCGGATTAGTAAACCATCCCATAAGCTATTTTCTCAGCTTCTACCAATGCATCTCAAACATATCAACCAGCATTGTCACATAGCAAGGCCTTTACTAACAACTCTACCTCTCCACAAGATTAGAGCACAAAGTTGGGGAGACCAATGATTCAGAGACACCTTCATCATTGTCTCTCAAGGCACATACCCCTTCTGGATGTTCACAAGGTATATTCTTTAGGACCATTCCTGTCTTGGAATAAACACATCCTCAAGGAATTTCCTCTTCGACTACTCTTGCCTATTGGATGCCCTACCACATACTCAAAGAGTATTGGAATCAATCTCAGATGCTTACCTAATCCTCCATTATTTCATCATAACATGAAGGAAAGAATTGTGTTTATCTCTCCCTCTCAACTGGGGAGGATCCACTCAATCCTATAAAAGGAATATTCTCAATCTCCCTCTCAACTAGGTACTTGTTTACAACAACAACTATCTACTCTTTGGTGGAGATCATGGTACTATCAACTACTTGTAGGGCTCCTCTTTCTGCATCATGTCATGAACTTCATCTTCTTCATCATGGAGCCTTCTTCATCATCACTTTATCGTAGGGCATCAACCATCTTCTCCATCACTTTCTCTTCAACGAACCATAGTGTTGAACCAATAATCATGCCATCCTTCTCTTCATTAGAAAGTGATCTTCTAGTCCACATCTGGTTTTTCTTCATACATACACCTCTTCCAAGAAATGTTTCTTTCAATATATTCCATCCAATCACATGAGTATTAGTTGTAGGTGACTTCTACAACCTTCTTTCGGTAGCCATGTAACAACCCAACCAGATGCTTTCAAAAATCAAAATGAACAATAAATCAAGGTTACCTCTTTATGATGCCCTTTCGTCATGACATCAACTTCTTGCAACATCAACATCCTGCACATGTATGAATCCATCTCCAAGCCATTCATTACCAAGGTTCTCTTTTTCCATCATATCTATCAAGGTCTTCATACCTTATTCATAGAGATGTCATAGCTAATCCTTCTAGTTATCAGATGTCGATCACTTATCTTATCTTACATGACTATAGATACATCTTTCACGAACTCTTCTTTCACATTCTCTTCACATATTGCTTCCACGAGATCATTTATACATAGTTCAATATAGGAACCATGAATTCCAACCACTTCATATTCTCCATGAGGTCATATCGCGTCAATATGTAGAAGAGTTCAAGGCATATTGTCTACATGCCTTCATGTATCTTTCTAAAGGAAGAGTTTCTTCTTCTTTTATCATGCTCATGAGATAGAGCATTCTACTCATTCTATTTGCAACCATATGATGATATGACTTTATTTATCTATCAAATATATGCATACCTCTTCCTTCATGTGGCCATCTAGACTTTCTTTGGGCAGCTTTCATTCCTTGCTTGAAGATGAAAGTACTTCAACCAACTTGACATGTTGCACAGTTGTGTCATCATACCATCGTCTTTCTAAATTGTGGATCCCACACAAGGTGGAATGTAGACTATCTGCATGACACTTGCTTCTTCCAAGTAGTGGTGAACTTTTTAACAAAGATTCCAATAAAGGATCTTGATGATCCTTATTCTACAAATGCTTCTTTCTAATGATGATGATGTATGTATGATCTCTTTATCTTTTATCTTGCTAGATAACTTTCAATTATTCAACCTATTACTTCAATTATCCTTCTATGCTTTCAATGAAGATGTCATAAGCTACTTTATCTTTATCATGATGACAGTTTCAACTATATAAACTTCTACTTTGGCTATCCTTCCATGCCTTTATTATGATGTCATCTCTATCTCAGCTATAATGCATCCTATCATACTTGTGATGCTTTCCATCATGACAATTATCTTTTATAAAGTTGAAAAGAACTAAATGTAGGAGGTTATCTCAGTCATAGTAGAGGTCTTTCACTTCCTCCTTCTTTGTCTTCTTTTCAAGCTCTTCTACTTCTTTGGTGATATGGGCTTCATTTCTTTCCTTTCTCTTCCTGTTCTCCTTCTTGAGTTTACGACAATTCCTCTTGAAATTCCCATATTCATTACATTCATAGCATTAGATCTTTGACATGTCAAGCTTCTTCTTTTTCCGAGGATCAAACTTTCCAAATTTCCCTTTCTTTCTAGACATAGGTGCATATGCTTGAGTTTGTTCACTTTATCCAACATCTCTTTTTGCCTTCAACCTAGTTTCTTCAATCTTACACAATGACCAAAGTTCACTGAATGGAGTGGCTTCCTTCTTTCCATAGATACTTGATACAAAGTTGCCCCATTCATCAGGTAGTGCATTGAGCACAACAATGGTCATTTCTTTATCATACATTATTTCTCCTAGTTCTTGTAATTGATCTCTTATCTAAGACACCCTTGTAAGGTATGAGGCTACCCCTTTTTCCTTTGATACATTGATCTTGTATAGTTCGGTTCTTAGTGATATAACTTCTCCTGTAGTGCTTACAGAAAACAATTCTACCAACTTATCATAGATTTCTTTTGATTTCTCCAACTTTGCTACATAAGGGATGAGGGAATCCTTGGTAGATTTTATGAGGATTCTTTAAGCTTTTATTTCACTTTTCATGTACTTTGATAGTGCTTGAGATTGCTCTTGAGATGGTTTTGAGATTGAAGCCTTAACATATTCAGTAACTTCATTCTCTATGAGGATCAAATTTATCCTCTTCTTCCATGCAAGGAAATTTGATGACCCAACCAGAGTATTGCTCTCCTTGCAGAATGAAGTCATGTTGATAGAAAATTCAGATGTAAATATAAAGATACTTACTAGCCAAATGAAGATGTTCCTTTTGAAGATGGTATCTTCAACTTGATGCCTCCTTGATGATATTGATAATTGGAGATGTCTTTCTTCAAAGATGTTGGAGATGTGATTCCTTCTTCAACGCCGTGATTCTTTCTTCAACGTGATGGAGATTACCTTGATTCCTTTGATGATGGCAATGCTTCATTTTGCTTCTTTTGGATGATGCGAGCTTCCCAAGAATGCTTCAAGTGTAGAGTCCTTCTTTGAATGAGGTCTTCTTCTTTTACAAAGTGTTAATCCTTCTAGATGATATGATTCTTGTAATGAGATGGATAGTTCTCTTTGATGCTCCTTAATTCCTTACTTCAAGAAGATGTGTAGATTAGCCCTTTTTGATGATCTTCTTGTACTTGGCCCTTAGGTATCCTTCTTTAATTTATGATCTTCTTCAAGTTGTCTTTTCTTGTTATTGTCACCTTAGCTCTGATACCATGTTGAGAAATCTAGGGGCAACTAGATTAGGAGATTTCTCTTACTTTGATAATTGTTTGTGATGTATTTTTACTTAACTTGATTAGCTTCTTGTTTCACTTGATTATTATTACATTCTTATCATCAAACAACTACCAAACTATGAAGATCAAATAGACAAGAGGAAAAATGTAGGCTACAAGCCAGAGCCAAAACCTCTCCTCTTGAGAGGAAACCCCACAAGAATTCTTATCTTCTTATAGAATGTTCAGATGACGAAATCCAAGACCTAAGACCCTTGTCAAAGACGTCTCCAAGACCAAGTCAAACATCTTCTTGATGAACTCTTCCAACTACTTTGACCTAGCAGCTTCCAGCAATTTCAACCCAGCAACTTCGACCCAACAACTTCCAACAACTTTGACCCAACAACTTCCAGAACTTTGACCTAGCAACTTCCAACAACTTTGACCTAGCACCTTTGACCCAACAACTTCCAACAAATTCAACCTTCCAAGAAATACTTCTACAACTTCTACTTTCTCAGCAATTTCTTCTGTAACTTCAACTTCCCCAACAACTTCTGCAATTTTGGTCTAGCAACTACTTTAGAAGCCCTAATATGAGAGAGAGAGGTCCAAAATTTTGATCTTGCTTCTCTTTTTTCTTTTCCTCGATCTTCATCTTTTTCCGGAGTTAACCTTGAGGAAATCGAACTTGTTTTCATGCTTGAGCGAATGTCTCTAAATGAAGTTGAGGTTGCTAGTTTTTGTAGCATCGTATGTGTTCTAGCCTTGAAATTTTGTGGAAAGGTTGGAATACATGAGATCTTCAAAACCCATAAATCGTTTATGGAAGTTTCACCTAGAAATAACTTAATTAGATTATTAACCAATTTTTAAATAGTCCCTAAGTCTAAACTTAGGAAATAGGGTTAATTAATCAATATTGATTAATTCAAGGCGAGAATCATCTAGAAACTCACATGGATCGATCCAGAGATGATCCTAGCCATCGATTAAGTTTTAATTTTGGTCATTGGTGCTCTAACAGAGGATTATAAGAAGAGGTCGATGTGGTGATGGAGAACTTGAGCAATTTGATTTCTGAGCAGATCGATTTCCAAAGTAGGAGTAAACAGTTGTCAAAGAACGAGCTCGAGATCGAAGCAATGTGAGAGGGGCAGGGATAGTGATTCAAAAGGAGAGATTTCCAGATCTGGAGAGGCAGCAACAAGAGGATTGAGTTATCCCAGAGAGGCAGCGCAGTAGCTTCAACAAGGCAGATCGATTTGTTGGTGAGAAAAAATCATTCTCAGTTCTAGAGGTTGGGCAGAGATTCCAGAAGGTCGGAGGGTCGATTTCCTCAGTAGCTAGAGGCAGAACAACTTCAATAGAGGTGGTTTTGAGCCACATGTGTGGGAGACAATGCAGAAGGGCTCACGCTAGGGTTTGGACGACCAGTGTTCTGAAGGCAAGTCGTGCCAGAGATTGCCTGTGGGAGAAGGGAAATTCCCTTCAGTATTTTGCCCAAATTTTCTTGCTATGGATTGCTAATTTCAGGCATCCAAATTGTACTCAGATTTTTCACTACTACATAATAATAAATCCCTGATATGTTGCACCGATTTTCCCAAGTTGGGTTTTTCCAAAGACTTTGGTTTCAAAAATAATTGTGTTATTTTTATGTGTGCTAGCATTTCTTCCAGTGTTTTATTCTCCACAGTTTTATTTGTGTAGATTGTAGTGAGATTTATTCAGTATTTTTCGTAGCAAACTGTAAATAAATTGTTAAATAGAATTAACAATTAGGAGAATAATTTCTAATTGCAGCAATAGAATTCCAATTTGGAATTTTCACATGGTATCAGAGCACAATTGATCAGCTGAAGAGCTCAAAGGCGAAATGAGAAGGAATTTTGGCTGCTCATTGTGGGCAACAAGCTGAAATTCCCAAGGGCAGTGCAGTGATTTTGCCAGGAGGCCGAGTTACTTGTGGAGGTTCGATTTTTTAAGACGGGTAGAAAAATTCAATCCTACCAGATCGAGTGATTCCAGAGGCAGAGGGAGCAACGCAAAGTTTTCATTGAGCGGAGCTCTAGCTGGACGCAGTGGTTTTTGCAACAGTTCGCTAGAGCAGAGACAACGCCGAGTGGAAGAGATAAGAGCACACGCAAAGGGTAAATTTTCCTCAGGGAACTTCTAGTCTCAAGAAGTTTGATTTTTCTTTGCAAATCAACAATTATTGTGAACGGATCTTCTCACTCCATAAGGGAGTGTGGATAGCAGAGCAACAGCTAAGCAGATAGAAAGAGGAAGTTTTCGACAGTTCATTGAGATTGCCACTACTAGGCTCCATGATCAGGATAGGTTGGATGGAGCTTCCAACTACGTCATCTGGAAGGCAAGGATGTCCTTCCTTCTAGATGAATATGGTCCGAAAGCCTATATTGATGCAGTGGTAGCAATTCCCATGGGTGCAAATCAGCTGAAAGAGTACAGAAAGGAGATGGCACGGGCAAAGCGGTTGATCCTAGATGGAGTCCAAGATCATGTTGTTTCACATATAGCTGGCAAAGATACTACCAAGCAGATGTGGGATGCTCTCACCACACTATATTAGGGTACTTCCGAGTAGTGAAAGATGCACCTCAAGGAGAAGTTGAGGCTCATCCAAATGTAGAAGGGGGAAAGCATAGACCCCTTCCTCACTAAGATTGAGGAGGTCCGAGACTAGTTGTCAGTTGTTGGGGCAGCAACTCAAGCCACAAAGTTAGTGAGATTAGCACTCAACAATGTCTTCAAGGACTGGCAGGTCTTTGTCCAAAGCATATTGGGCATAGACAAGTAACCAGATTGGGACAGGATGTGGCCTTACTTGCAGCAACATGAATTGAGGCGAGCTCTTCTAAAGAGCTCCATCAGTGGCAGTCGTAGCAGACAGAAGCAGGTGGACGAGGAGAATGTGGCCCTCTCATCAAAGGGTCCCAGTCAAGGACAGGGGGAGTAGAGGAAGAAGAAGAAGGGCTTGTCAAAGGTCAAGTGCTTTAGATGCGGTGAGCTTGGCCACTATAATACCCAGTGTCCTCTCAGGAAGAAGGACAAGGAGGAGAAGCAGGACCAACAGGCAGCTTCAACAGAGATCGATAAGATTTCCTCCAGGCTGGAGGAGGACTTCGTGATGTTTGTTGATATACCTCCAGGAGTGAGGTGGGGTGATTTGGTGTTACTATAATACCCAGTGTCCTCTCAGGAAGAAGGACAAGGAGGAGAAGCGGGACCAACAGGTAGCTTCAACAGAGATCAATAAGATTTCCTCCAGGATGGAGGAGGACTTCGTGATGTTTGTCGATGTACCTCCAGGAGTGAGGTGGGGTTCGTGTTGTAGCCCCACAACGCTACATATGGACAAGATCCTTGAGGAGTATACCTCATGGATCAATACATGGCTACAAGGGCCCACAATATTCAGTAGCAGGTGGATCAGTGGCAGTTGATGCAGTCAGATGCCATAGTGACAGTAGCATAGACTAATAGTATTCAGATGTTGGTGAGCACAGTGCAGAGTTGGCAACAGTGCAGTTGGCACAATGCAGAGTCAGCAGCAGCGCAAATTCTTCAGTGACAATGTAGATACTAGAAGTAGTGAAAGACTCAGGTGACAGATACATTATACTAATCACAGTGGATTCAGTATTTTGGATGCTTTTCAGTTGCAGATGTTACAGTTGCAATAACAACAAATGAGAGTGAGTTGCAGTGCAGATGCAGTGTTGGGAGCAGTTCAGCAAGGTCAACAACAGCACAAATGCAACATATATCAAAGTTGCACAGTGATTGGTGGGCAGTATGGCCAGACATCAGCAACATGATAGCGGATGATGCAGAGACAAGGTGTTGCTACAGGGTGTGCAGTAGAACTAGAACACATTCGTCGCTAAGAGAGAGTGTTAGTCTTTGTAGAATCGGATGTGTTCGAGCCTTGAAATTTTGTGGAGAAGCTAGAATACATGATATCTCCAAAACCCAAAAATCATTTCTGGAAATTCCACCTAGAAATGACTCAATTATATTATTAACCAATTTTCAAATATTTCCCAAGTCTAAAAATAGAGAACTTGGTTAATTAATTAGTATTAATTAATTCAAGGTGAGAATCATCTTGAAACTCACAGATCAATTCAGAGATGATCCTAGCCATTGATTAAGTTTTAATCTTTGTTGTTGGTGTTCCAACAAATTATTATAAGAGGAGGTCGATGTGGTGATGGAGAGAACACTTGAACAATTTAATTTTTTAGCAAATCAATTTCCAGAGTAGCAGTAGTCAATTGCCAGAGAAAGAGCTAGAGATCGAAGAAGTGTGAGAGGGGCAAGGACAGTGATTCTGGAGGAAAGATTTCAAGTTTCGGAGAGGCAGCAGCAAAAGGGCTGAGTTATCCCAAAGAGGCACAGCAGAGGCTCTACACAATAGCATCAGCAAGGCAGATCGATTTACTAGTGAGAAAAATTCGTTCTCAATTCCAAGGTCGAGCAAAGGTTCCAAAAGGTCGGAGGGATGGTTTCCTCAACAACTGGAGGCAGAATGACTTCATTAGAGGCAATTTCAAGCCACACGTGTGGGAGACAGCGCAGAAGAGCTCACGTTGGGGTTTGGACAGCCAGTTTTCTGAAGGCAAGTTGTGCGAGAGATTGCCTGTGGGAGAAATGAAATTCCCTTCAATATTTTGCCCAGATTTTCTTACTATGGATTGTCAGTTTTAGGAATCCAGATTGTACTCAAATTTTTCGCTGCTGCATAATAAGAAAGCACTCATTTGTTGCACCGATTTTCCCGAGTTGGGTTTTTCCAGGGACTTTTGTCCAAAAAATAATTGTTATTTTTATGTGTGCTAGCATTTCTTCCAGCATTTTATTTTCCACATTTTTATTTGTGAAGATTGCAGTGAGATTTATTCAGTGTTTGTGTAGCAAAATGCAAATAAATTGTTAAATAGAATTAACAATTAGGAGAATAATTTGTTGTTGTTGCAATAGCATTCCAATTTGGAATTTTCACAAAGGTTCCCTTATATATAGGCTTCTTAGGAGGTCGAATTGCTACCCATGAAGCCGACTTGATCCTTCTTGTAGGCCGACTTGTTTGACAAGGTCTTTATGACACTATTGACTTTACAAAAAAAATATTTACAAGATACAATATTCCCAAAGGGGTCTTACGTGTATGACAATGACTCTTTTGACTTCATAACTCTCTGACAAACCTAGAAGCACTCAATGGGTGCTTAACCTATAAATAAATTTATCTTGAACATGAAACCTAGGCATCAAGAATGACAATAACAAATTTATTTTCTCTTTAATATCAAATATATAAATCATGATTTTAATAGACATTATGAAGACCAAGCCTAGTTACACATTTCAACAAATTCTTCATGCAGAAAATAGTGAAACACTGAATGTTAGTCTTTCTTTCTTACACAATAGTACAATATTTTTGTTGGGTCATGAAGATTTTTGTCTCTAAGATTTTTACCACATAAATCTTGATATCTTGATCTTTGATATATGTGAGTTATTTTTCTATGATGTGTGTTCTAGTGTTTTTCCACTCAATGATTTCCGAATAATTGGGAACCTAGCACCTTGACCACCAAACTATCATGTTGACTTAACTCCATCTATCACCAACCTGCAATGAGCTTCTTTTATTAAAGGATTCAGTTAATAAAATGTTCAAGACTAAAAGGGTATGTTACTCAAGTGTTCAGGGCTAATCTTTGTTTGGCTTTGAATACTATGGTTTGAAACATCCAATTCTAACTCTTTTTTCTTTCTATTGTTGCTTCAACAAAACAAGACTTTTGTAACTTAGTAAAGATCCACATCATACATTTAATTATTAACAGCTAAAGTGAGCTCACCTCATGCATCTACACCGCTTCTGTTCAGGGGAACACTAGATGGATGGCAGCTTTGAAAGCTAATGAACCAAATGGATCATTAACCGATGCATCCACCAAAAAGTATAAAACGACCCATAAACATAATCTTAGAAGACAAAATGGTGATATATAATTGATATGAAAGTGAGATAACAATGTTCAGAGAATAGGTTATTTGTGTACGTTGGGCCACTATAAATGGTCGTCACTTGCCACTTGGTAACTAGGTTTATTTAGTCTAATTATATTTATTAAATAAAACATTTGACCATGCTGGCAACCATTTAGAAATTAAAATGTACTGTCAACATGCTGAAAAATACCTACCCGCTGCCCTTGTTTCTTTAACTATCCTCAAGGCTGAAAGTTGTGCCAACTTAATGCCCAAATACTTGTTACTGTCACAAACTTTCGGCCTACTTTCTACCAAAAATAGCTCCTTTACACTGTTCTAATACCTCTCAACAACCATAGCAGCCTTGAACTTGCTGAATCCATCGACCACTGCTAGGCTCAGTTCGAGATTCTTCTTGGCATTTCCTTTTTTAAACTACGATTAAAAAAAAAAAAAACACTAGAAGACCAAGTCTGACAGCCAAGTATGCAGACCCTTCTTATACAGGAGGAAACCTGGTGAGTAAAAGAACAATTTG
The DNA here is from genome assembly GCA_000404065.3 of Pinus taeda. Lineage (NCBI taxonomy): Eukaryota > Viridiplantae > Streptophyta > Pinopsida > Pinales > Pinaceae > Pinus > Pinus taeda. The sequence goes on from APFE031400633.1 coordinate 50,764, forward strand.
CAGATGATGAAAATATAAATATAGAAGGGCCCTGTTAATCAGACAACCCTCTATGTCAAAAAAAATAAAGTCAGGACATCAAACCCAGAATAAGGCAGAAGTAAAATTCTTGAACTATGTTTCTTCATATTGGAATTTGTGTTAAAACTTAAAACCATGATTGATAACCTGAGACATGAAAGTGCCATTGACATTTTTAAATTTCAATTCACGAACTGAAAGATATCATACTCTTTCAACTTGAATAACTGGTTGCAAGCTTGAGAAGTTCTGGTGTCCAGAAGCAAGTAAAATAACAAAAAAAAATGAGTTGTTTCTCAAAATTTATTTTTTTCTTAATAACCCTGGCACGACTTGAAGCTAGTCTCTCATCTCTGGTAATTTTGCTCCCTTAAATCTCTTGCATTTTATGGCCTAGCTAACATACGCTGTGACTAGTTGATCTTATTTCAGTTCGATATCTTAACTTCAAATCGGCTGACCTTTTGGGACTATCTGATCTTTAATCCACATGTAAACTGGGACTAAAACAAAATATGTTGATGCAATTGCTCCCAAAATAAATCTCATAAGAAAAACAAAAGGATTCACTGGTTTCTTGACATCCTCCACTTTGGGTCCAAGCTGCAAACCAAGATATTATTAAACAGAAAACAGTTAGTACCAGCTGTTGAACAATATTATATTTGTACATATATCAACGATATTATAAATTAATTAATGTAGAGACAAATCGCACACATGCAGATATGCTTTAGTTACTTTCAGGTGTCCAAAAGTATAAATCTGTGTCTTTGTAAAGATTTATGGAATATTTAAATGCATTTCTAACACTCATCAGGAGGCCCTTGACTCTATTATAATAGCCGCAAAATGAAAAATGGCACATCACAATTTCTCTCGACCTTACAAACGAATACAGAAAAGACACGAAGCTAGTAACACACTCATAATAAATTTCAAAGAGAACCATATTATCCTAATATGCATGGGTTACTTCTGCAGCTGATGTTTAAACTTTATTGTTTGCTATTTATCACAAAACTTTCAATTTCAAGAGTTTGATTAGTGCAAACGAATAGAATAAGAAATACCAAATAAATATCCAGTTACTTGAGTCAAAAGGTTACCTTATATAATTCCAATAAAAGGATTTTGTCAAATTACGCGAGACAAACTTGTTAATAGAATGTAGTGAATTTTGGTCAGCTGTAACACAATCAATGAATTTATTTGAACTAAGCTTCTGCTTATACTGAAGCTAACACACCCAGCTTTAGCATTACAAGGCAACCATCAGCATCATTCAACCTGGTTGTTTTTCAGCTAAGTAACCACGATGGGGAGTATTTATTCCACCAAAGTCACCTAGGATTCACACCTGGTTCTGGTTTTAATCATTGTTATGCATGCAAGCACACATCCACAAGTACGAACATTTTTACCTGGATAAGACTTGAACCCGAGTGGGGTCCATATTAGCTTAAGTCACAAGGTTCACCATTTTTAATGATTGAGAATTGGAATTTGGCATTTTTAAGTCCTTGATAAAATTCACTTTGGTTTGTCGCTTTCAGGATGAAGTTCATTCTCTCCTTGTTTGTCCTTGCTATTTTCAAATGAAATTCCGTCCGATGTGTGATTTTCTTCCTAATGGAAAAAACCTCAACATTCTTTCCCTCCCAACCTTGCCTTTCACCCTCTCAACATGCAATGGTGTGCGACTTTACATGGTAATGGCACATGTTCCAACTTCCCCTTGGGCAATCCTGACATAATGGCAATGGTGGTATATAGCCTATACAGTGTACACCCCTAGAGTTATCCCCTTGGACATATGCAACAGCTTTATTCACTTGCAACCAGACACCATCCTACATGCCCTTGACCCACTCATGGCTGGTGTCTATAAAAATATTAATATAAATGCTTTTATATAAATCATGATACAATATGTGACAATGACTTTCGTAATAATGGGAATCCTAGTATATGTTTTAGCTTTTTATTGATAATGATGGAACTGCATTATAGTGTTTAATGATGTCATAGGTATGGTCTTGTTATATTAAAGAATATTTTTATATATTTTTTTGAAACTTCCGAAATACGTGTATATGGATGTATGAATGAATTCAATGGCGAATCTTATCCAAACCCCATGAAGAAATTTGAATTTGAACCAAATTTCATCATTGCCGAACTTGAACCATGTGCCTTTATATTAGCTACCCACTATCATTTACAAAATGATCCATCGTCTACTAATAAATGATTTCTAAGACACTAAATATTATCTACAATGTTATAAAATTTCAAATTGCTTCCAGAACCCACCAAAGCAACATTGACCCTTAGTCATCAGAAAATTCAATAACCTATTGCTAAAGAAACAAGCAACTTTTGCGTCACTTCGTTGATGCATCCACGTGAGCTAGCCAATAGGAGTCGGATATCAAGGTACACAATTCTTGGATCTGTTGGCATTATGACAAATGTGTTGTCCTTGATGGCAACCTACTTAATAAACATGTCAACATGATGGTAGTAGGATGAGTATTCAAGGCAGTACAGATGTGACAGAAAGATTGGACAAAGGAATATCAGTTCAAAAACAGAGGAATGATAAAGATGAAGTTTGAAGAAGTATACACAAGTTCTATGAAGCAAAGTCATGTATACACAAGTTTTATGAAGCAAAGCCTTGTACATACACAGGTTTGGTGAAGCAAAGTCGTGTATACACAGGTTCTATGAAGCAAAGACACATATACACACAAGTATGAAGAAGAAAAGGCACGTACAGTTTCCGCACCATCGTATTCTAAATACCAAGGGTCTTTACCATGGTATTGACCCATAGTATTGAGCCCAGCAACAAATATTTGATCTCATCAAAGAATACCATCAACATTAGTGTGGTTTTGACCTGTGGTATTGGATAAGGGCTACGCTATATGAGATGAAGATCAAAGTACTTGGTGTGTGTGCAAGTGACTAATATTTCACGAATGGTTAGATCTGAAGCAAGTGTGCATGTAATGGGCTATTAATGAATTGCTTGATCTAAAATTAAGTACGCACCCGGGAATTTGATGATGGATCAGATCTTATAGATCTGAAATGACTATTGATAATGGATTGGTTTGATCTGTGATATTATGTTTGATGCATGTTTTATTATGTATGCCAAGAGATGGCTTTTGTTCTGAAGGTCTGATGTGCAGCGAAGCTATAAGTCAATAATTGCATATCTGCACTCGGGTTTGATAACCTGAAAGGCACGTACATACGTGGGTTTAATGCTGGTAAGTCGCATATCGATTCAGAACTGTACACGGGTTTGATTCCTGAAAAGCGCGTATACACGCGGAAGTGTTTTGTGGAAAGCACGTATATAAACTAGGGTTTTGCTTAATAAGATGTTTGATAAGTCTAATCAGTCTTAATGTGCTTATGTTGTCTGTCAATGAAGTCTTACTTGATGATTTGGGTTTAACAATGATGTTTGAAGATGTATTGATTGAGGATTGGTATGTTGAAAAGTGATTGAAGATCAATGATGGTTCTGTGATTATTTTAGAGTGATTCAGTGGTTTCGTGTGTGACTCAGAGTTTATTTCAGAATGACAGTGATTCAGTTTAATGGGTTCAATGTTTTGCGATATGTACACGGGTATGCCTCAAGGAAGTCGCGTATACATGTGGGTTTGTTGAAGTAAAGTAGTGTATATATTATGATATTTTATTGATCAGGGTTTTCAATTAGTTTAGTAAATTGATGCTTTGTTTGGGTACAGTATTGGTATTCTGGTTATAGTGGTCTAACTGCTTCGGCTATTTTTGGATCTCAGTTGGTTCAGTGATTGGTTGATTGAGTTGGTTCAATGATTGAGTGATTTGTTGCAGTGATCAGTTTCAGTTCTTAGTTTGGGCTTAAATGATGGCAGTGGGTCCAATCTGAAAATTTGATGAAACGTGGCCTACAAGTTGTGATGTTTTGTAACAGGTGGATCCAATGTGAAAATTTATGAAACGTGGTCCACGGAAGTGTTGAGGTTTGGAGCTCCCTTCCTGTGGGTATGGGTAAACGAGATCAAGGGGTTGGAGCTCCCTTCCAATGACTGTTGGAAAACAAGAGAAGGTTGTAGCCTTCTACAGGTGGGTGCCTACATGTTGTTATAAGTTCGCACCAGTACAAGATTGGAAGAAGTTTTTCTTAATAACAAAAGAAGACAGAGACTACAACATCAGTGGTTTTTTCCCACATTGGGTTTCCACCTAAAAATCTTGGTGTTCATGTGTGTTGATATATTTCTTATGTGTGATGATTTATTTTCTTCTTACTGCACATGTTTATTGTTTAATTGATGTCTAAAGAGTACTGATGCAATGGTTCAAGTTAGACAGATGATGGATTAACTGAAAAGTTAGTTAACTGGATATACGCTAGTTGTCTTCATAATAGTCGCGTACATATGTTGGTTTCTTTCAGTGAAGTCGCATAGAGAAATATGAGTAAGAAAAGTAAAGTTTAAGTGAGTTTTAAAATACTGGTTCACCTCTCCACCACCACCCCCCCCCGCCCCCCCCGTCAGTATTTTTCCTAACAAGATGTGCCTTTTAGAGGTTGTCATTACACACACAAACAAAGACAAGTCAATGAAATGGCATTCTTCCAAGTGTCCTACTACTAGAGTACCCCAATATCCCTCTATGCATCATGGATCTACTTCTATATGATGCCGAAGAAGATCCAGTTCCCATTGCCTATGTCTTGGGGTAGGGGGATAGACATGCATTATCAATGTCCTTTCTACTTTTGGAGATTCATCAACATCGCATGTTAGGGGAGACTCTAGGAGTGTTGTGTCCAAGAGTGCCTCGGAAAAGGAGGTTAACATAGTCAACCATTAAATAAAGTTGGACATGATAAACCTTGAACATTTTGTATTTTCTATTAAAGCCTAATACAAGAAAAGTCAGATATCTTTGTAAATCTTCTCTTCATTTCTTTTTTGCATTCTACTTACCATTTTCTATACCTGGGCATTGTTACCCACCAAAAGTGGGTGATCCCTAGGAGAAAATTTTCTCCTATTCATCTCTTCCAGCCAATGGCCAACAACCCCTAAGAGCCATCAAGTAGATGTGCCATCCATACCTTTGCCACTTGCATCAATCATATGTTTCCTCACCCATTTGCCAAGAGCACATGTTGCAAGGTGGGCTTCTGATCGAAAGGTACTTTATTCATTTTGCAATTAGATGCTTATGCTTGTTTGCATTTGGGATTCTGGGAATTTTGCATTTGGGAATTTTGACATGGATTATGGGGTAACTTGGAAGAAAAAAGGCCCTTGGTCGTGATTTTGTTCCCTCACCTTAAATGGGGGGTTAATTTTCAGTCCTATTCCAGTGGAACCTCCCCTGATGGCCCAATGGGTATAGGGGGGGCATTACTTGGGAAGCCATGATTGAAATAGCGTAGCCGCATCTTTCCCTATTCCATACTTACCACTTTCCATCGTACATTACAAACACCTATTCCACCTCCATTCTTCAGGTTCAAATGACCACTAGTTCATTGGGATTTGGCACCCACACATCCTCATACCTAGGTAGGGCCTAAAAATGTATCTTGGGGGGTTAATGCAGCTGAAAGAAACAGAAAAAACATATGATGGCCATAAAAAAATCAAAATGCAAAAGATGGTCAGAACATTCAAATTAGCACATGGGCAAAATCCAAGCATGAGCTCTACCTCACCCATATGGCCATCACCCATTTCCTAGGCCAATGTTTCCCTATCTCATAGAAGACAAGGAACCCTTGCATGTCCAAATCCCTGATGGGCGATGGACTACCCCATCCTAAAAGGAGTAGAACCATTATACATCATACAAAGCAAGCTCTCATTCCTTGAGCTACAAGCAGTAATACAAAGATAAGTCAAGAAAAATTAAAAGGCATTTAGAGGGTTGGAAAAACAAAGGCCAAGGTAACTCATGCATCCACAATTGCTCCCCATCACATCTATACACCTAGGATGAGGTACTTCATCATAGTTAGTCCCTTTTGACCATGGCACTTGGCCATGAAGTTTTTTCCCCTCCATTCCATCATTATTCACATGGCACCTATCATTTGAAGGGTGGACCAAGGACATGTCACTTCCTCTTGGGGGTTGGGAACAGCTAATAAGATTGTCTATTAACCACTCCTACCTAGAGAGGTAATACCATTACGTGACTAAGGCCCTAATTTTGGAAGAGAAGCCTTATATGAAGTGTTAATTTGCCCATTTCTTTCAAGCTTGGTTAATTTATATGCAATAATGATTAAACGTACCTAATGGTGAAAGTTGCAACACTAGATATCGTGTGTGATTGGCAAGTGGTTTCATCATGGGTTGGACAACTTAATTGGGGCCTAAGTCCACCAAAGGAGTATATTAACACCTACAAGTGATGCGTTGAGAGCCATGGGACTCTGGACAATTGTAGAGCATCACTTGTAGCCATGGGCACCTTCAACACCCACATCGTTCCCACACTTTGCCCTATTATCATTGACACTTATGAGATGATGCACTTGGACCAATATGCCCCTAGTCATCTTAGCAGTACTACAGTGTCAAGCAGTTGATCCAAGGCCCAGGTGAGGTTTGTTTCATACATTAAGACATGGGGGGGATAGCACCAACTTCATTGCCCTCAACGTTGGAGCAAAATCAGGCATATTAACCACAGGGAGACCCATGAGACCCATTTTGTGCCCCAAACTAGTGTTGCACAAACCCCGCCCCCCTCCCCCCAATCAAAACCCCGAAACGCGACCCGTACAAATCCGTGGGTGATCCGCCCCCCAAAACACGTCCCAAAAATTCTGAAACGCGGATCAGGCTGGAAAAGTTGCTTCCTGCCCTATGGGAACCATCCGACCCGATCCTCATTTGGAATTGTTGGGACGCGTTTCAGGGGGCGGATCACCTAGCCGAAACACCATGGATCGAGGCCGCTTCCATATGGATTGCGATCGACTCCGTGGGCAGCCGTCAGTTCTGTCGTGCGGCCCCACTAATGCGATTTTTTTTTAATTTTTTTTGTTAACTAGTGGTTGGGGGCGGGTCTAAGTTGGGTTAGGGAAGGGAATGAAGGGATTAAAAGGCTCTTTCACCTCTCATTTGATCACTTGTATTTTTGGATAGCTTCAAGAAGAGAGGAGAAGAGAGCTTGGAGAAGATAAAAGAAGAAAGCTTGGAGAAGAGAAAAGAAGAGAGCTTGGAGGAGTGAAGAAGGAGGAGCTAGGAGAAGGAGGAGGAGCTCGGAGGAGTAAAGAAGGGCTTCCATCTACAAGAGCTAAAAAGGTAAGTGCAAATCCCAAACTCCCTCTTTTTTCATTGATTTTTGTATTTTTCTCCTCCCTCTCCTACTCTTTCCCATTCTTCCTACTTTCTCATTTAATTGCAGGTTGTCCACCACCTATATTCATATTCCAAGATGGTGTTCTTTTGGTTTCTTTGTATCATTCCATTTTTGGTTTTCATGATGGCAAGGGGGAATAAGAATAGAAGGGCTGAAGAACAAGAGGATAGTGGTCCCCATATGAGTGACCCAATGTATGATGAGGAGGAAGGGGATGAACCTGAAGGGAACACTAAAACACTAAAGGGGCAAGCTGCATTGACACCCTTGTGGAACTATGCGACCAAACTTGAAGGGGGAAAAGGTGGTGGAAGCTACAAATTTTTGTGCCCTCATGGTTGTCATTGAGGAAAATATTTTAGTGGTTCATATACCCGTGTGAGGAGGCATCTTTGTGGGGTGATGGACAATGATGAGAAAAAGGGTGATGTGGGGATACAAATTTGCCCTAACATTTTAGCTTAACAAAGAAGAAAATACATCCAAATAGAGGAGGTTGCACAACAAAAAAACAAGAAACAAAAAACTCAATCTGAATCAAGTGCAACCTCTAGATTTGGTAGCTCATCTCCTCATGGTACTTCTGCAAGCTATGGAGGTAAAAGAACAATAGGGGATTTCCTTAATGTTCCTGGGAGGGATGATGTGGATGGAAAGATAGTCTGAATTCTTTGTGCTTGCGATGCACCATTCAATGTGCTTCGCTCTCCCTATTGGCATGAAATGGTAAAGGCCATCAATGAAGCTCCAAAAGGATAAAAGGCCCCTAACTACGAGAAAGATAGAACAATGTTCTTAGAAAGAGAAAAAGCAAAGGTTCAAAGAGCTTTGACATGTTTTACAAATGAGTGGGTGGATTGTGGGGTATCCATTGTATCAGCTAGGTGGGAAAATATTAGAAACCAACATTTGATAAATGTTCTTGGTATTTTTGCTAGTAGTGCAATATTTATTACATGTCACGACTCCTCCATCAGTGCAACTTCCCAAAACATTGCAAATCTCCTATTGTAATCAATCATCCTAATAATGTGGTTCAAGTGATCACAGATAATGCAGCAAATTGTAAGGCAGCAAGAAAAGTTATTGAGCGTACTCATCCACACATCTTTTGGTATGGGTGTTTGGTGCACACATTGAACCTTTTGATGCATGATATTGTGAAGCATAAAGAATTTAAGTGGATTAATGAGCTTTACAAGAGAGGGAAGAAACACATTAAATTTATCATAGGGCATACAAGGGTAAACTACTTCTATGCCACTTACTCCAAGTTGCAGTTGCTTCAACTTGCAAAAACAAGATTTGCAAGTTATTAATTCACCTTTAGGTGGCTAGTGAAGGTGAGACAAGCTTTAACTAATATGGTGACCTCTGAACCATGGGAGGAAATTAACACTGATAGAGATGGTGCTAATGTAGCTAAGGACACTATTCTTCACATGTTCTTTTGGTCACAGGTTAAATGTGTTTCGCAATTCACCAAACCAATTTATTACATGATCAAGTTTGCAGATTCAAATCGGCCAATAATTGGGGAGGTGTATGAGCAAATGGATAGCATGTTCGGGAAAATTAAAGACATTGTTGAGCCTAGATATATCACCTTGTACAATTATATTCATGCAGAGGTGGAAAAACGATGGGATATGCTAAATGTTCCATTGCATGCATTAGCATATGTTTTGACACCTAAATACTATCATTCATCATGGCTTTCAACACCAGCACCTGGGTGGGGGGCAAGAGAAAACCACACCTAGATCCAGAGGTTTTAGAAAAATATATGATTGCATTGGATAAATTAGTCTCTGATGACGACAAGGTTGCCATGGTACGGAAACAGTTGAGCAACTATATGCTTAGCACTGGTCCATTTGGGAGCATGCATGCAATTAGAGATCAAGAGACTTTTTCTTCTCTTGAGTGGTGGAACATGCATGGAGGTGCTACTCCACTTCTACAGACTTTGGCATTGAGGGTGCTATTATAGGTGGTTAACACTTCTTCTGCAGGGAGGTGTTGGAGCTCTTATTCTTTCATCCACAATGTTAAAAGGAACAGGTTAAGTCTAGACTAGGCATAGAGTTTGGTTTATGTTCATTACAACTTGTGATTGTTGTCCCATTACTGTGATGATGCAAAAACTAATAAATACCTTAACGTTTGGGACAAGAATCCAAAGGAGCCCAATTTGGAGGATGTAGTGTTGCGATTAGAGCAATTAGAGGATGGTCTTATCCAGGATGATGATGATCGAGTTGAGATGCCATCCCCATCTAGTCCCTTGGTTCCTAAGTTCCATGGTTCAACACCAACAGCAGGGGCTTTGTCTTTATCAATTTTAGTGCCACAACTTCCACAACCACCATCTTCTTCATTGCCACCACATGGAGGCCCACCACCACGTACTCTTGGTCGTGGAAGGAGAAGAGATTAGTAGATATATTCACAATTCACTACTTTTGTCATAGATTAGACTTGTAGGCTTGTTGTGAATTTGAACTTTTTTGTATTGGTGGTGGCGAAGTGACCTATTTTGTAAACACTATTACTTGAATTTTGGACGTGACTAATGTTGATAGTTGCTCACTTGCTAGATAATATGCTTTATGATTTATGTTTTATAATATGCTTAAATGTTTTATGTTGTATAATATGCTTAAAAATTTTATGTATGTTTGTAATTGCTAGAATATAGATGGTTGATACTTGAATAATTAATCATTGATGTATGTTTTCATGTCTTCTACAACTAATTTGGTATTTGAGATGTTTGTTTTGAATATAAATGCAAAAAAATATAAACATATATATAGTAGACGATTCCAAGACGCTTCGCTTCCTAGATTTTTGGAAAATGACGTTTTCGCGTCCCCGCTTCATGCAACATTGCCCCAAACCCAAAATTGGGGTCCATAGGATGATTTTGACAAGGATCTAGGGGCCAACCCTATGTTGCAGGAAACGTGGTATAGAGGTCCATTTCCGTACAGAAACAGGTACGAAACGCGGAAACGCGTTTGGTACGGCCGTGAAACGCGTTTCCGGCCGTACTGCCATGTTTCCCGAAACGGAAACGTGGCCAGTACGGCCGGAAATGCGTTTCAGGGCCGTACAACCCACGTTTCCTCGTTAACTTGTGTTTTTTTAATTTTTTTTTTTAATTTGTTTTTTAATTTACTTTAGGGTATGTTAGTGACTTCTTGTTGCTTCTAGATGCGTGTCTAAAGTTATAGAAGTGAATTTTTTCCCTAGCGTTGATATGCGGTTCATGGTAATGTTAAATTCTTAAAGTAAAAGTGATATTCTCCTTTATTTTTCATTTTCATCCTTTTACTTAAATTTTTAACATTACCATGAAATGACTCAGGATGTTTGAGAGTGGTTTCGCGGCTTTTTCGCCCTCATTGGATTTCATATGGAGAAAGTAGAATTTTAGATCTCACTCAAAATCCAGCAGAGTTATTTGTTTTTCAGGATTTCAGGATTGGAGGGATTGCAATGTTTCCATTGGATTTTATCATGTACTAGGGTATGGAACTTGTATTTAATCAAGAGAACCAAGCCCTCTATGCAGGGGAAACTCCCAATAATCAAGATCATGTAGGGTACTAGGGTATGAAACGTGTATTTAATCAAGAGCACTAAGGTCGTTCAACTATGTAGGAGGAGACTGCCAATACAACAATGGTCCTTCTAAAGAATGGGATGTAGATGCAAAAAATCCTAATTTGGATCTCTCTCTTGCAGCCTTATAGTCTTTATTGTACTTGCAGCCTCATATATTAATATAAATAAACGATAATTTTGAGATTTGGATATATAATAAAGGTTGCTTTTGGATATTCTGATATTTTTATTTTCATTATGTGATCATTCA